>JAFEMH010002964.1:0-299128 GCA_022495995.1 Adenophora triphylla var. japonica | reverse complement strand
ATTAAAATTAATTAATATTTATGATTTATTTATTTTTTCAAAAATATCATAAATATTTATGATTTATTTATTTTTATATAAATAAAAATAATGATATTTATTAAATTAAAATTTTTTCAAAAATAATATTTATTAGACTCATATATTTATTTTTTGAGAGTAATTTAAAAATAACTTTCTATATTTTATATAAATAAAAATTATCAACAATTATAAAAATTAAAAATCTCTAATTAATATTTATGATTTATTTATTTTTTCAAAAATATCATAAATATTTATGATTTATTTATTTTTATATAAATAAAAATAATGATATTTATTAAATTAAAAATTTTTCAAAAATAATATTTATTGACTCATATTTATTTTTTTGAGAGTAATTTAAAATAACTTTCATATTTTATATAAATAAAAATTATCATCAATTATAAAATTGTAAAATCAATTTCAATTAATATTTATGATTTATTTATTTTTTCAAAAATATCATAAATATTTATGATTTATTTATTTTTTATATAAATAAAAATAATGATATTTATTAAATTAAAATTAATAAATATTAATGATTTATTTATTTTTTCAAAAATAAATAAATGAAAATTCAAATTTATATTTATTAATACATGGCGCGAAATTTCCGTCGCTGAATTTAAAATCGCCATTATGAAATTTCCGTCGGTGAGAGTGCCAAAAAGTCATCGATCCAGGTGCAGCGTACGTGTATAGTTTCAGCTGTCGGATTTGGCGTGCCGACGGAATATCTTCCTGCCATGCTAATTGCAATTATAGCGTCGGAATTTAATTTCCGCCGCTATAATTAATATTTAGCGGCGGAATATCTCCGTCAGCCGGTGGGAAATTATAAATACCTCATTTAATCCATCGAATATCAATTACGTATCATTTCCTCTCTCTCTCTTCCCGCTTTCTCTCTCTTCCCGGCTCTCTCCGACTCCGGAAGAAGAAGAAGAATCGCCGCCGTCCGTCCACCTCTCCATCACCGTCTCCGTTCGAGCTCGCTGCCGCCGTCCGTCTCCGTCCGTCCACCTCTCTCCACCTCTCCACCGTCCGTCTCGAAGCTCACGCCGTCTCCTTGACGCTGTAGCTCTCCACCGTTTTCTCGTCCTTGCTCTCTTCACCGTACGTGATTTCTCTTGCTCTAAATCAAATCAAGGTAAAATGTTTCGATTTCTTTCAAATATGTGCAGTTCTAATTCGAGGATAGGTGTTAATTTGTCATGTGAATATGAATTTGCCGGGAATTGAATTTTCTGATTTTACGTGGCTCTTGCACGTTCGGGAACTGGGTTTGGCTTAGATGCCAGGTCTCTCTCTCCCTCTCCCCTACATTCCAACACACACACACAAATTGATTTGGTAATGTTGGTAATTTTGTGACTCATTGTGACTCACGATTAATGATTTTCCGTATAAATTATCTTTTTTATTTTTTAATTTGTACTAAATGTGCCGGCCTTTGAAAGTCTGACACTCATCCGGATTTTATCTAGGTTAATGAGTGTAGATTTAATAACTATTTAACCATACTTGTAGTACAAATTTAGTACTATAATTTAGAACTTGGAATGGGCCAAAATGATATTGGCAAGAGCTTTAAGTAGTGGCATGAAGTTGCTTGAAAAGCGCTTTGGCACTTGCACTAAGTAAATCTGCAGCTTGATGCTTTTTCTAGGCTTTGTAAACCTAGCCTAAACAACATGGAATTGAATGATTTTTAATCCTATATCTAGTACAACTTTAGTACTACATTAGGGAACTTGAAATGGTCCAATTGGTTAAAGGGAAGTGCTTTAAATATTGACCTAAAGTTGCTTGGCGTGCATGTTTGAAAGCTGAACTGTTTTACCCCGTAGTCTTGTCCATGTTTGAGGCATTGGAAACCTAGGATAAACAACTCGGATTGGAACACTTTTTGATCATGTATTTAGTACAGCTTTAGTACTACATCATGGAGTTTTAATTGGGCCAAGAAGCTATTGATAAGGTCCTTAAATAATGTCTCAAAATGCTTGAGAGGCGATTATGAAACTTGAGCCAAAGTTTTTAAGACTCGGGAAAATGAACCTGAACCCTAAAGGGAAGTTGTTCAGTGCTGTATAATGATTGTGTAGGGTTATTTATATGTTGTATTACCCCTACGTGATGACTTGTATAAGGTTTTTTAATTTGTACTAAATGTTCTGGATTGTTACTTTTTTCTATTACTTAGGGTTATAGTAAGTAACATTGCGCTTATGGGCTTCCCCAAGGTATATCTCTATAGCAGTTATGGTAATGTCAATGATGAACCCGACATTACACCAGCCTTATGTTTAGTCATGACAAACATAATTTGGGGTGTCGAACTAGAAGTCGAAATCTTAAATATGTTAGCATTTTGAAAATAAACATATGTTTTTAGCGTATGTTCGCACCAAACCAATCGAAAGTAAGAAACTTCACCCATACTCACCCAGCCCGGGGATCTCTAACGATTCGCCGGAGTCTTTTCACCTGCCTCAATATTGTGAGCAAAGACATCTAATCCCGAGTTTGCCAACATTGATACTGCTTTCTAAGTCACCCCGAAAATCTGAGGTCAAACACTCGATCATAATATCGTGCTTCGAGTTTGCCTAGCATGACTACTCATTCCTTTCAAGGATGCTTACTTCAATTATATGTTCTATGGGAAAGTTAGGAAGTTGTGAGGTTGTAATTTTGCTTGGGGATTTTAACTAGGTTTTTTGTTCAAATTTATAATGATATCGCACACGAAGATAGTTTGACCGAATTTAGGTAATTTGAGCTTTAAAATGAGGTACTTTTGATACATTTTTTCCAATAATATGAATCATATATCATGCCTTAACCCTACTCACTTTAACAAGATTTAACTACCTAAAGGTGGATAATCATGAAATTGATTCATGCTAGTATTCACACATAGTAAACATAAATCATGCAACTATATTATTAATGTCTTTCGAAACATGAAAGAATTAGGAAGAATAATAACAATTTTGATAACCCAACAAATATATTAAACTAATAAAACAAATATATTAAACTAATAAAAGTAAGCACGAATGATCATGAGTCGAGACTTTAATTGATCTCAATTACAAACAAATAAGTAAGAAAACTGTGGATGAAATAGTTTAGGAACATCTAGTTCTAGATCTCATTTTGGGGGCGATCGACGGCATCGCGGATCGGTGATTATGTCGCCACGTTGAGCGCCCGATATCAATCCCGGTACCCTAGATGCACCTTATATGAAATAAATTAGGATACGCTCGTATCCTAGTTTGTTACATATTTAGTAATATTAACGAATAGAAGAAAACATATGTTAGTAATATTAACGAATAGAAGAAAACATATGCCACTATAAAGAAAACGATAAATAACCGTACTCATAATCAAATATGTAACATGTTATATTTAGTAAACATAACATGTTACAATTTAGTAAACATAACATGTTACATATGCAACAAATTAGATAAGTTACTAAATATCTAATTTTCAAGTCTTTTAATCCAACTCCACTACTATCACGTACAACCACTACCACGGGTTATGGCCGAGTGGAAAATCTCAAGTTTTTTTGCACAAGCATTAGGTCCAAAGATTGAAACTTTGAAAGTAGATTTAGCAATTAATCAAAACAAGAAAATCCCCAACTTCGCTTTGTAGAAGATACAAAACCGCAGCTTGGGGATTTTCTTGTTTTCTCGATTAATTATAATAGTAAATCTACTTTTAAAGTTTCAATCTTTGGGCCAAATGCTTGTGCAATAGACTTGATATTTTCCATCGGTGTAACATGTTATATTTAGTAAATATAACATGTTACATATTTAGTAAACATAACATGTTACATATGCAACAATTAGATAAGTATTTAAATATCTAATTTTCAAGTCTTTTAATGATAAAAAGCTAAAAAGTTACTAAATATCTAATTTTCAAGTCTTTTAATCCAACTCCACTACTATCACGTACAACCACTCACGGGGAAGTTATGGCCAGAGTGGAAAATTCAAGTTTTTATGACAGCATAAAGTTCCAAAGATTGAAACTTTGAAAGTAGATTTAGCAATTAATCAAAACAAGAAAATCCCCAACTTCGCCTTTGTAGAAGATACAAAACCGGCAGCTTGGGGATTTTCTTGTTTTCGATTAATTATAATAGTAAATCTACTTTTTAAAGTTTCAATCTTTGGGCCAAATGCTTGTGCAATAGACTTGATATTTTCCACTCGGTGTAACATGTTATATTTAGTAAATATAACATGTTACATATTTAGTAAACATAACATATTACATATGCAACAATTAGATAAGTTACTAAATATCTAATTTTCAAGTCTTTTAAAGTCAAAGGGGGAGGAAGGGGGTGAATGTATCAATAATGTAACATATTCAACCGCACACTACCTTAGTGGTTCTAGATCCCATTTTGGGGCGATTGACGGCATCGCGGACGGTGATGTAATATCGCCTACGCTTCGAGCGCCCGATATCAATCCCGGCACCCTAGATGCACCTTAGGGTATTGTGGTTGGTGGTTAACATCTTAAAATATAAATAAGATGAGAGCCTTTCTCACCCACGCCTATCAAAATCCGTCCATCTTGATCAAGAAAGATAGAGCAAATAAGTTCTTGTCGCTTGCAGCAAAGTGATTTTCGCTTAATAAGAAGTTTTTTTCCTGGGGTTCATCAGTTCTCTCTCTCTAAGGATTCAAATATCACAAACTACGTTTCAAGAACTGCTTTACTTCTTCATCGGTAGCATATATTGCAAGTAAAACAAGGTGCAAACAAGATAACACTGTTGAAGAGAAAACAGTCTTTCCTCCAATTTTTAATCTTCCACCTTCCATTTACTCGAGATCTCGACAGAATCTTCCTCATGAGCTGGGTCGGGTGTTGCCTCAATCTCACGGTTGCTGCTTCGCATGTGCAACCGTGAGATTGAGGGCAACACCGCCGCCTTTCAGCTCATGAGGAAGATTCTCGCAATCAGATCTTGGGTAAATGGAAGGTGGAGATTGAAAAATTGGAGGAAATTTCGTTTTCTCTTCACCGGTGTTATACTGTTACCTTGTTTTTACTTGTGACCGTATATCACCATGAAGAGTAAACATGTGCACCGTCAAGACATGGCCGTGATGTTTGAGATTCTTAGAGAGGAGGACAAAGTGAAACCGGAAAAACCTATATTAAACAGAAAATCCTTTGCTCAAACTGACAAGAACTTATTTGCTCTATCTTTCTTGGTCTAAGCTGAGATAGGGTTTTGATAGTTGTGGATGATAACGACTCTCATCTTGTTTATAAATGTTAATTTAATTCATCATTGTAAAATTATATATTTTACAACAAAGAATTAAATATTAATATTTAAAATTATTCACAATAGTAATAATTTAGGTCTATGCAAAAGCCGAAATTTCTTTATTTTCGATTATAAAGCAAGTAGGCAAAGTGATATTTGCATTTCATATAATCATGCATTTCGGGATGGGATAGGTTTATCAAACATGCACTTAAAGGACAGAGTAGGTGGTTAGGTAGGGACACCATTATCCTTTAGTTTAGTTTGAACTAGAGCTCAAGATTTGTTGATACAATTATTCACAATATTAATAGGTAAAAGTCCCAAGACAGCCCCAATTTAAGGCAAAGATGGAGCATTACAATGGAGAAATTGTTTCCCGCGAGTTTCAATTTCAACAAGACATTCTTGAACTCACGCGCTTTCACCAAAAACAACACCGGAAACTTATTGACAGTGAGGTATAGCATGCCATGCATCCGGTCTCTAAAAGATTGGAAGATTGATTGGGATCTCGCTCCGAGCCGCTTCGTGCTTTTGGGATTCGGAGCGACATGTGTTCACCCTATCGTACAACGATCCGATGCCAACGATGGAGGATTTTCGAGCACCGATCGGTGTGGCCGAGCCGAGGACTGTGGCATTTCCTCGAGACAGACGATCGCTACGGAGCAACTATCTCGAATTCTTGGGATTATCGCCAGACCGGTATCGTGCATTGTCGTTGACGATAGATTCATAGACTTGACTCATATAGCCGTATTGAGCCTGACCAGCCTCTGACCGTTTCGATCTATCCACTTCCTTAGATATATTCATGTCAAGCTCATTCCGTCTCGCGCACTACTTCGCGGCTACATCGGAGTGTGTCCAGCCTACGCCGTTAGGAGATCATCAGCAAATGAGAGGTGATCGAGGAGTCGACATCCGGCATATTCAATCTGGACAGGAGCGATGGACATCATTCCACTGCTAGCTGAGACATACCACGGCATTGATAGATTAGCCTGAGGATCCGAGTACATGGTCTGTGCAGCCCCTGCATTACTATCATTGTGGCCGTATGAGAGATTTCGTTGATCTCGCCACGCTGCAGGGCAGTACGGCATTACCTTGGGTGACCGGACAGCAGATATCGAGGGATGCCGCTACCGAGAGTTGGCATGTGAGGCCGGCTCGCCCGATATGAGACCGCAAACCCGTACTATTGGATTCCGGCATGGGGATTGCGTACTATGAGAGATATTCAGACGGGCCGCTATTGTCCGACTTCCGGACTACATGTATCATCCTTTTGCATTCCATCTCTAGCGAGCAGACAAGACGGATACCCGCAGCAGACCATCTCGGACTTCGAGAGAGCAACTTGACGACTAATACAATGCCGATGATTATGACCGAGCCTCGTACTACACATTTCTTTGCAGAGCATTTCTAGAGGGCTTTCTTCCGATACGACCACTACTCCGTCGACTAGAGGTAGCACATTTCGACCACCGAGTATCTCGACATGGTACGAGGAGCAAGAAGGTCCCGTACTCCGATGATAGAGGCTCGACGCCGAGAGTGTTTTGGGGCGTACTATTCTTCCAAATGACATTAAGAGGCATGGAGGCCAAGAGCAACCCCGATGAAATCACCGCGACATTGCAGCCAGACATGAGAGACGGGAGATTCTGAGAGTCGCTTTGAGAAATGATCCCGAAGTGATAGCTCGCAGGAGGCCTCGAGGCAGAAAGAGCAAGCACCGAGAGCTACTGTGACCGATTGATCCACCTCGGCTCACACGATACCCGAGCCAGACGAGGTCCGACCGACTTTTTCAACATACCTAGACCAAAGACCTCCTGGGACCGAGGCGGAGGAAGAGTAGAGATTCGAGTTCGGGAGCGGAACGAGTTCCTAGACACTTTAAGAAGACCTCGTTAATATATTGTTAAATATGAGTTAGAAGCTTTATATTTATTTTAAGAAGATCTCGTGTTGCTTTTAAGTTTGTAATTCAAATTTAGGGAATGATAATACGTTAATTACTTCTAAACTCGTTAATATATTATGAAATCCAATAATTATTAACATCCCGATTTTGTTTCATCCGTCGATTAAATTGAGTGTACGTATAATATATGGATTGCAATGCAGAGTGATGTCTCGTTAACGATGATCGTAGTTGGATGTATAAGCGGAAGTTGCCGAATCAACGCGTATCAATCCCGAGTTTTATAGAGGGTCAAGGGGTTTGTTGAATTTGCTCAATTAAATAAAACCGGTCACATGGATAAGGATGGTAAGATTAGGTGTCCATGCGACAAGTGTTGTAATGTCAAGTATCTAAGCTTGATCGAGACTCGAAACATCTTTGCGTAACGGGTTTGAAGTTGGGTACAAACGGTGGACCCGTCATGGCGAGCCGAGATTGCGCACAAATGTTGCGAATAATCCCCGAGAATATTCATGTACCTCCCGAACCCGAACCTATTATTCAGACAATGAAGAACCACCTTTGAATATGGAAGATATGGTTAGGATGCAGCCGGTCCTTCCTTCGATTGGTCGAGAACCAACAAAGAAGAACCAACCCCGCAGCCCAAGAAATTTATTGATGCTATGGACTCGCAAAAGAGAAGGTCTATCCAGTTGCGAGATCGCCGTGTCGAGGCCGTGGCCGAGCTCCTTAACATAAAGGCCGATTGCAATATTAGCCGCCGCTTATAATCGTATCATGAAAGCAATTAAGCGGATGTTGCCGAAAGAGAATAAGATGGTTACAAACTTTTATGAGACAAAGAAGTTGGTCAAGTATTGGGCTATGTTATGAAAAGATTGATGCGTGTAAGAATGACTCGCATGCTATTCTACAAGGAAGATTCACGTAAGACAGAGTGTTCAATTTAAGCGGACAAAGTAGATATAAGCCAAATCGGAGGGGGAGTTCAAAACACAAGAAAAACAGTACCACATAAGCAGCCATGCTACATGCCGTTGATTCCAAGACCGCAACGCCTCTACGCGTCTAAATCTACCGCAGAGGCAATGCGTTGGCATAAGGAAAGTTTGCGTGAAGAGGGTGTGTTGATTCATCCTGTGATGGGGAGGCATGGAAACACTTTGATGAGACTTATCCCGACTTTCAAGGCTCCGAAGCAAGAAATATACTAAGCTATGCATCTCGCTTCCGATGGTTTCAATCCGCTTGGTCCCGGGGCAAAATCTTACTCTTGTTGGCCGGTTATAGCCACCGTCTACAATCTTCCGCCCGGTTGTGTATGAGTGATCCCTACATGTTCTTGTCGTTATTCATCCCCGGCCCAAATGTACTCGGGAGGAACATTGACGTCTATCTCCGACCTCGATGGACGAATTGAAGCGCTTTGGGAGGATGGGGTCGAAACGTGGGATGCTTTCAAGCGAGAGAATTTCAAAGCATGAAGGTCGCGCTGATGTGGACAAGCTAATGACTTCCCCGCATATGGGATGTTATCGGGTTGGAGCACCCACGGGAAGTTGGCCTCGTCCGTATTGTATGAGTGACACAAAGTCTTTCACGCTCACGCACTCGGAAAACCATGTTGGTTCGATTGCCATAGACAATTTCTTCCTGAGGACCACCCATTCAGACCCAAGAATGCGTTTAAAAAGAACAAGATTGACCATGATGAGGCCCCGATTCGTTTAAGTGGTGACACGGCCTATGAGGAGGTATCTAGATTGCCCGATCCTCTGGGGAAAAGTTTTCAAGACCAAAATACAAGGGTTCGGGGACTACCCATAACCGGATCAAGAGGAGTATATTTTGGGAGCCGCCATACCGGAAAACAAATCTCATTCGACATAACCTTGACGTGATGCACATTGAGAAGAATGTATTCGATAATGTTTTTAACACGTTGATGGATTTCAAGAGAACAACTAAAGACAACGAAAAAGCTCGAAAGGACCTTAAGGAAATCTCGTAAGCGGCCGGCCTTAGACTTGGTATACGTCAATGGTAAACCGCTAGACCGATGGCTCAATACGTGCTTACAAAGGAAAAGAAGCTCCTCCTCCCGAAATGGCTCAAGGATTTAAGGCTTCCTGATGGTTACGCGTCTAACATTGGTAATCGTGTCAATGTAGAGGAGGGGAAAGTGCAGTGGTTTGAAGAGTCACGATTGCCACGTTTTGCCGGATAGGCTACTTCCGATTGCTCGTGGGTCTCTTGCCCGACAATATCTCGGGTGGCGTACCGTAGAAAGCTGGGCGAGTTTTTCCGAGCGTTAACATCGACCACACCGCGTGTTGATCACATGAAAAGCTTGAGGAGAGCATCGTAGTGACTTTGTGCAAACTTGAGAAGATATTTCCTCCTTCATTCTTTGATTCTATGGAGCATTTACCGGTCCACTCGGCATACGAAGCTAGAGCTCGTGGTCCGGGGCTTCAATACGTATGGATGTATCCATTCGAGAGGTAATTGAATTTATTCTATTTCTAAATAATTTGAGCGTTAACAATATACCTTCTTTAACATTATTTATGTTTTAATCTACGAATGACTTTTAGGTATCTAGGCCAATTGAAAAGGAAGATGAGCAATAGGGCCATGGTCGAGGCCTCAATTTCGCAGGCCGTTATCATAGATGAGATTGTTGCCTTTGTCGAACATATTTTCCTCCCGATGTTGATACGAGATTGACTAGGGTTGGCCGCAATTACGATGGTGGTTTTCCGTCTAAGGGAAACATCTCTCGTATTTTCATCCCCGGTCGGTTGCTCGGCAAACGGGTTGGTACGCGTACGTTAACCGCTAAAGAGTTTGCCGCGGTCGAAACGTATGTTCTTCTTAACCGCGACGAGGTCGGGGAATATATCAAGTAAGTCATTGATGTTATGTTTACGCCTCGTCGATTAAATTATGCATGTTTAATTACCCGCATATGAAATGCCTTGTTTAACCCTATTGCGTAATGTTTGAAGATTTAGCTCAGATTTATCTCCGTAACTCATCGCAACTAGACGTAAAGAGAATTTCCAACCGGCTAAGGAAATATGTAAATATTTCGTTTCATTCAAATTTATTCTATACACTTCTTTAAACATTCAATCTTAAAATTGTATTAAATTGGTTACAATATTGTCTTATAGATAGCCGAACATCCGGTGATGCCAAAGCCGCGAGGTTAAGACATTTAGCATCATCTCCGTACTTGAACGTTCATTTATACAACTGGTTATTTCGTGAATGGCTATGTGTTTCATACCAAAGCTTACGGGGGCTCTAAATTGACGTGGAATAGCGGTGTGAAGCTTATAGGGAATGATTATTATGGCGTCCCGAAAGAAGTAGTCGAGGTGGAGTATTTCGGTAGAAACAAAGGTTTGCCTTGTTCAATTGTGATTGGCGGGATGCCGTGCGAGGTGTTAAGAAGCACCCCATATTTGACCTCGTCGATGTAAAGGACTCGTCCCGACATAATGGCGACGACGTCTTCATCTTAGCATCTCAAGCACAACAGTATACATGACTCCCTACCCTCGTCCGCGACCCGACGGATTGTGGGTCTGTTTGGATGACCAAGGCTAGGAGCATGATTGACAACCTACCCTCGTCGACAACTACAGAGTCGTCATTAGAAACACCCTATCAAGAGGATGAAATGTCGCTGCCACCTAACGTTTCATCGCCTAATCATCCATTAGATGATGTCACTCATATTCCTCAAAATGTTGATGAACCCGAGGAGGATATCTTACCGTTGAATTTGCCAACTCCCCGCCTCGTTCGTGTCATCTCGCGCACATTGATATTGATGAATCAGAGGAAGAGGAAGAGGAAGAGGAAGAGGAAGAGGAAGAGGAAGAGGAACCAGAGTTTGATTCATCGAGTCCGAAGACGAAGATGAAGAACTCGAGTTTTGTAGTAATTCGAGTCCAAATGATGATGATGGGGACGAAGATTAATAATAGTTTAAAGTTTAAAATTGTATTGTGAATGCTTTAGATTATTAGAACTTTAAAGTTTTATATGTATTGTGAATGCTTTAGATTATTAGAACTTTTAAAGTTTCATATGTATTGTGAATGCTTTAGATTATTTTTAATATCCGTCGTTTTATATATATTGTGAATGCTTTAGATTATTAGAACTTTAAAGTTTTATATGTATTGTGAATGCTTTATATTATTAATAGTTTAAAGTTTTATATGTATTGTGAATGCTTTAGATTATTAGAACTTTAAAGTTTTAGATGTATTGTGAATATATTGTTTCCTATTGTTAAAGTTGTATATTTTAATATTTTTACCGTAATACAAGATATGAGTTCTAGTAGAAAGGGCAAGGGTAAGAAGACTAAGCCTATTTACACATTGATTACTTGGGACGCAACCGTCCCGATCCGGTAGCGATGATGTCGACCATTCACGCAGAGTACTAGCTCCACCTCTCGGGGCCGATACTCGACTCACTGCCGATTCTCGAGGAGGATATCGGGTCGGGATATCATCACTTTATGACCGTAAGTAACTCTTCATTAATTTGATATAAGTTGGTTCCTTTTTGCTTTATATATAATTCATTATTTAAGTTAAAATGTTATTGTATAAATATACTTGGCAGGTTTGTAGGTGGATACCCCACCCTGTGGACTAAGATCGGCACATCCGGCGGTCTCGAAAATGACCGAGTTTTGGCCTAACTGGAAAATTGCCACAGAGGCAGAAGGACGATGCGTGGGATGAGTTTAAGGTAATGTGTTAATGGTTTTTATTTAAAACTTAAATGTTAGTTTGTTATTAAAATGTTATAATTAATAATGATTGTACTCTTTTAGTTTTGTAATGTTATCATTATATGTTGTAGGCTAAATATTATTGGGCGCCGGACATCGCCGATGCGACGGCTAGATATGTTTACGATGAGCGAGGCTCACAAGCTATTTAAGGATTTTATTTGTAACATATTTATCTATCCTTAATTAGTTTAATTAACAATGATTATACTCTTTTAATTTTATAATGTCATCATTATATGTTTACGAGATATTCATATTTTTTATAGGTACCACGAAGAAAAATTATTATACTACTCGGCTCGCGGCGGGAGAACAGCCCTTGTGTTTTACTTTTATGACCGATGAGGTGTTTGGTCAATTTTGCGAATATTGGGGTCGCTGCGGCGAAGGCTATATCCGAACAGGCCAAGGCCAATAGAAGCGAGGCTCCTCGGGGTCGGCGGCGTTGCATGCGGGGGCAGCTCACGGTCGCCGAGCATCACGACCGCATGGTATGTATGTTAATTTAAATGTAGTAGTGTATGGATGCTTTTAAATAGGTTTATGTACGTATGTTAGCTGGGAGCCAATGTTGATGCTATGAAATCCATAGTTTTAGTGTAAATGTAGTGTATGCATGCTTTTAAATCAGTTTAAATGTTGCATTTATATATACAATTTCAAAGTAATAATCTCGCTTATTTTATTTATAGGAAAGGGAGTATGGTCCGAATATCGCTTTGTGGATGTTTACGCTAGCACCCATATTCGGAATTTACAACGCCCGATCAACCTCCGCAATGGGTCGACGATCGATCTGCCACGCCTTTGTAAGTAAACTACCATTAAATGACTTGATTTTGAATATGTAAATTTATTTATGTACCTTACATTGTGTATATGATTATAATTGTTTGTTTTATTTTTCAGTGCCGCATATCAAGCCGCCGTTGTTCCCGGCGGAACGCTCCCGGCGAGCCCGTCCCCTTCGTGCTCGATGTTTGGCACGAGGTCACCTCTCGGGGACATCCAAGGAGAGGAGCCCGAGTGTTAGGGATGGGGGATTACGGCGGCAATGCCCGTCGACGTCGACCGGCCGTCGGCGAAATGTAGCCCAACCCACGTTTCATGATCCGAGGGTCGACACTCGGAGAGGCTGCGTTGGAGGAGGAGAAACGCGAGCGGGCAAAGCTTGCGGATGCTTTGGCGGTTCGGACGCAGGATGCAGGAGGAGAACGATCGACGTCATGCGTAGATTCGTAGACAACATGCAGACTCAAAGACAATTGGCGCCTGCTGATGGCTCATCTCGGCCAGGACTCCTGGTAATTTCTGGGCCCCCGTGCCGATTGCGGACATTTTTAGACATTTTTGTATTAATTTATACTTGTTTGTAAACATTTGAGACATTTGATACCCGCGGAGCCCTCCCGCCTCTCCCCCGCTCCACCCCTCTCCCCCTCTCCCCCTCCCCCTCCCCCTCTCCCCCCTCCTCCCTCCTCCCCCTCTCCCCTCCCCCTCCCGAATTGGTACGGTGGTATTTAGTTTTTTATTTGATACTTATTTGATATTTGAATTTTAGTTTTTATAGTTTTAGTTTTATAAATTGAAATGTTATATCGTGTACAAAAAAGAATTTTGGTTTATTGATATTTTAAATTATTTTTTTAAATTTATTTTCAGAATCGCCGACGGAATTTTCCGTCGCCGAAATTAATGCCGAAATAAAAATTAATTAAATAAATTAATTTCAAATGACGGAATTTCCGCCGTTATAATCATTTAATTTTTATTTAATTTTTAATTTCAATGCATGAAATTTCCGTCGCCGTAATAAAATTTAAATTAAAATTAAATAATTTCGCCGACGGTAATTTCCGCCGCATTGAAATAATTTAATTTTAATTTTAATTTTATTACAATGACGGAAATTTCGTCGGCGAAATTAATTTAATTAAATTAATTTTTATTACGACGACGGAAATTTCCGCATTCGAAATGAAAATTTAATTAAATTAAATTAATATAGCAGCGGAATTTTCCGTCGCTGAAACCATTAATGCACCGGCGGAATTAAATTCCGTCGGTAAAAGAAAAAAATAGCGGCGGAAATTGACCCGTCGGAGCACTGCGACGAGCTGGTAGCGGCGGACCACCGACGGAATTTTTCCGTCGGTGATTTATTTTAGCGACGGAAATATAATTTTAGCGGCGGAAATTTCCGTCGCTAAATGACCTTTTTCTGGTAGTATAAGCACATAGACATTAAGTATCTTGCTGTTAAGGAACGGATTCAGAGTGGACAGATTTGTATTGAACATATTGGGACTAACTCCATGGTCGCGGATCCGCTTACTAAGGGTGTAACACCGAAGGTTTTTTCACGAGCACACTGCTTGTATGGGTGTTGTATCACTAGAGTATGCTTAGATTGAGTGGGAGTTTTGTATTTTGCTCTTACATTTATTGTTATAAGTATATTTGATTTTTCAATTTTGGTTAATGAAGTTATTTTGCACTCTGAATATTTGGTTGATCTCAAAATAAGGTTGGACCAGTTGAGAATAGACATGTGAAGATCACATTACATGTTATTCCATGCTACACATCCATACTTGATCCATGTCATTTAGTTGAGTTAATATATGTGACCACTGATGGATCTAGTTGCGCTAATAGTGACGAAAACCTCTTTGATCCTTATGTTGATTTGACTAATGGACCGGATTGGTTTAAGATGACACAATTTGGTAAAGCATTGCTGTTAAGGTTTATAATGTGATATGCAATTAAACTAAGGTATTATACTATGTACATGTGTAAGTCCAAGTGGGAGATTGTTGGAATATTTTATGGACTTTACATATACTAGTATAATAAATAAAGTCTTTGGGCACATAGACGTATGTGCACTATAAGTAATTGTATATGTCACATTAAATATTAAAGTATTTGGGCCTAATAAAGTGATCTACTAAAGTTAAAGGGGGCCAAGTCATCTTTTATAAGTATGAGATCTACAGTTAATATGTGTAGATACCTAAGGGGCCTAGTTGTTAATCTATGATGGGCTGGCTAACATACTAGGTCATTATAAATATAGGGTTATGGTCCCCAATTGACCTACCTAGGTTTTATTCTCTTGATTCCCATTGTCATCTGAATTCTAAGAACCCTAAGGATCAATTGGAAGGCAATAATCATTCATCAAGTATTCTCCAAATATTGCTATGGATTCAGGTTTGTCTATCGTTCCATAATCTTTGATAACATGAAGCATGATTGTCCTAAAATAAATATTTCGCATCATTCTAGGGTTTATGTATAATTAATTCCATCAACTTCCACACTGTGTAGTGATATTCACAATCAAAAGGAAACTTCAACTTAATTAGTCTAGTGAAGAAAGGGTCCCTTAAAAGACTTGCGACTTCACTTTTGAAAGTCATTGATCCTCAACACCTTAAATTAAAAATAAATAAATAAATATATAATATATACTCCCTTTGTTCGCTTACAAAGTTCACACTTTCTATTTTGGGCGTCCGTTTACAAAGTTCACACTTTGTTTCTTTTCTAAAAAGGAAACCTTAAATCACTATTCTCTCCACTCATTCTCTCTCCTACATTATTTTAATACTCACAAACCATTATAATTTACTATTTCCTCCACTCATTCTCTCTCCTATTTTATTTTCACACTCACAACACTTTCAATATAATACTCCCTCCTTAATTAACGTGTAAACAGTAAGTGTGAACTTACTAGGCGGACGGAGGGAGTATATATATATATATATATATATATATATATACAAGGTCATTGATTGTGTCACCTGATAGCAAAATCCAGTATTGACCAACATAGAGAAATCCAAAAATTCATATGCTCTGACTAATTCAAGAGTACTGCATATAATTGGTGTTGTATTGTACAACACCTAAGTGCATCAGGATGATGCAGAATACAACACCTAAGAGCATTTTCTTTTTCTCTATAAATTATCTTCATAAAATTTGTACATCAATAATATTCCCTCATCAAACAAAAAAAATAAAAAATTATTAATGTACATAATTCCACAGGGAATACTTTAGGATGGATATTGTGCGGTACAACACCTTAAATTATGATAGTCAAATTAAGAAAAGAGCTTACCGTAACCCCCAGATTATCTGCTATCAACTCTGATCTGTCTGTCTTCCTTGCAACCCACCTGTGCAATGGAGAAAGGAAAAAAGTACAGGGAACCTAGCTAGCTCCATTAATCATATCCAACTTTTGAAAATTTTCGAGAAATTAATTGAAAAGGGTAGAGTACTGATCTCCTTTAATTTTATTTTGGAAGAGCTGATTTGAAAATTAAGAAAAAATAAGAATAAGGAAAACTGAAAAATATAAGAGTAAACCTGGAAGATCCTTCAATAATCATCTTCATTTTTCTAACAGCAGCGCCAATCGAATTGATCAGTGGATTTCAGCAACGCAGTTCTGTTTTAGTGAAATCAACAAAAAAAAAATGATACTCCCTCCATCCCAATAAAAGCTTCACTAATTATCCAAAATGGCGTCTCGTTAAAAGCTTATCTTTTTTTTTTTGGCAAAAAATTTTTACTATTTCCTCCACTCATTCTTTCTCCTAATTTACTATTACACTCACAATACTTTTCAAATTTACTATTTCCTCCACTAATTTTCTCTCCTATTTTTAAATTATACTCACAATATATTTTTTTCCCACTCATTTTCTTAATATTTATGTCCACCAAAAGGGTGAAGCACTTATTGAAGCGGAGGAATTGGGACGGAGGAAGTACATAGATTCCTCCTATTTGACTAATCCTCTTTTCTTTTTTTTTTTTTTTTTACCTCTTTTGGGAGTTGCGCTATTCACACACCAAAATTTGTGAGTACAACAATCATTACTCTTATTGCAAAATTCTTATGGATTAGAAAAACAATATATCAACTGTTCCATTGAAAGCTTCATCTTTTATCAAAATGGGTGTTCCATTAAAAGTTTTACTTTTCCTAAAATGGCAAAAAATCTTTACTATTCCATCCACTAATTCTCTCTCCTACTTTACTTTTATACTCACAACACCAATCAACTTTACTATTCCCTCCACTCATTCTCTCTCCTATTTTATTTTTATACTTACAACACTTTCTTCACTAACTTTTTTTCTTAATTTGCGTGCTATGCTCAAAATGGTGAACATATTAATGGAACGGAGGAAGTAATATACTTAGTACGAAGAAATCACGCATATGTGGTCATGTTGGCCGAACGTCTTTAGGTTTGTTAAGCCAAATTGGGCCAAAAAATGTAAAGACCTTTGATTATTGTTGGTGGAATCCAATTGACCCGGTGACCGAAGTTTTGTTTTTAGAGACATTTATCATATAATTTCTCTAACAAAGCAATATAATCTCGTAGGACAAGTTGTATTTTGCTTAACCATATAATCTCTAGCTTAATAAGTACATCCTCCCAGCATTTTACTAAATTCACCCTCCTATCATTTTACTAAATCCACTCTCTTTATCAATTTAATTTTGTTGGTGTAATGCCTTAGGCGTATAATTATTTTGACTTATAACTAATACCGTTATGTAATCGTCTTTACCATTTATAATAGAGAATGTTTATCTTGAGTATTATATGTTTTACATATTTTGTTATAATATTTTGTGTCCCTAGTTATTGTGAATAACTAGTATAAGTTGGTAATTGATAATCATGGAGATGATTATATGTGTTTTGGTCAAATTTCAACAATTATATTTTTGTGATGGGAAAAGTGACTAAAGTGATATGAATCTAGGTACAATGACTATCAAGTTGAATAGAAATGACACAAGATGTTTGTTGACTAGGGAAAGCCCTTGAACAACTTGTTCGCCGGCACAAAACCCAGGGAGGATCGGCTCCCGCCTTGACCGAAAGTTTACTAAGAATTCTCTTGAGATTACAATGCTAAGAGCGTATGAAAAAGGGAGCTTAAGCTAGTGAGGAACGTGTGTGAAAATACAGTGTGTGTTCCCCTTTTATACCTCAAAAATAAACTAATTAACAAAAAAGAGGATTATGGGCCTATAAACTCGGAATTAGGGTTGATCCTTGGAGATATATCCGCACTCGTTCGTTTGAGGAGGAGATAGTGATTTGTTTGTTGAAGAAACGTGGTTGAACTGGTCTTCGCTTTCTTTGGCACGATCCCTATAAAATAGGAATAGCGTTACTGGTCCCAACCTGTAGGAAACCAAGTGGTAAATGGAACAATTCAAGTTGTTAGTACCAAGTTGTTAAGTGTAAGTTGTAAACATGTTGACCGAAAAATGTAGGGCCCAACAATTGCCCCCAAACTTTTTGAAAAAATGAGGAATAGAAAGAGACAAAAGAATTCAAAAAGTTTGCCAAATAAGGAAAAAAGATGACGGTTTTTAAGAGAGAAGAAAGAGACAAAGGAATTCAAAAAGCTTGTCAAAGGTGTGTGAGAAAACGGCGGTTTTTAAATGGAAAGAGACGTGATAGGACAGTTTGAGTGGTTTTCCAAAGCAAAAAGTTGTGTTGGTTTTAAAGTCCAACCGCTTTTAAGTTCCCCATAAATAAATATACTCCTTTTCCAACTCTCCCTTTCACCAAATCAGAACAGTAATTTCAACGGATGTTTTATAGGGAGACCCAAGGAAGACGACCGGAGAGAGAACCAAAATAGAACTTTCTGGTGAGTTACTTGTTTCCTTTTCAATTCCATCTTTGAATTTTTGTTTTAAGCTTGAAAAATGGGGAAGAGAAAGGTGGTAACTTTAATCGAGAGTGGAGAGGGTTTGCCCGCGGGTTTTCTCACCCAAAACATGTTGAAGAACCCTGAAAAAGAGAAGTGTAGAATCCCTGCTACTAATTTAGAAATCATCAAGAAGAATCATGCCATGGCATATGAAACCGAGTTTTTTACCCACCTTGACCTAACCCCAGAATGTTATTCCCCTGAATGGGTATGTTTCCCCGAATACCCCTTCACCATTGGTTTGAAATTCCCTTTCCCGATCTTAATCACCAAGTTCTTTGCTGCTACCAAACTTAACTATGCCCAACTTATGCCCCAAGGTTGGAGAAGCCTACAAACCCTCGTAAGGTTAAATGCAGAAACAGAGTTGGAAATAGGTTTAGAGGAATTCGCTCTCACAAATGAAATTAGGAGTTTTGGTTTAGGGAGGTATGGCTTTAGGGTTAGAACTGGTAGGATGTCCTTTCTAAATGACAATGTTGATACCGCTGATAGAGGGTGGAAGAACAAATTCTTTTTCGCCAAGAAGAGCACCCTGGTGAAGGATGAGGGTGCCAACTTCAAATGGAGGTCCCAAGGTAGTATAGGCAATTTTTCTAATTCTAATAATTCTCCTTAGTTAATCAGGTAACTAATTCTCCAATTTTCTCTTTGGCTTAGTTGCGAAATTGGATGTGCTCTTTCCTTTTAAGGACAGCACGGAGGAGAATGTGAGCAAGATTTATGATTTGGACCTGTTAGTGAGAACTTTTAAGGTACTACCAGTTCAATTTGTTGCAGATCAAGACGAGGAAGTTGGTCCTGAAGAAGTCCAAGAAACAAATCTTGAAGAAACTTTATCTGAGCCTACCCCAATGTCCACAGGTTAATTAAATACCTGAAATCTTTGCCTATCTCCAACTTGTTTCTAATTCCTTTATTTTGTTCTAACTTTTCAACCTTTTGCAGCCACCCTCTCTAAGGACACCGTTAGTCTTTGCCGGCCTACTCTTTGCGGCTAGAGCAAAGAGTTTAGCAAGGCAAGACAAGTAAGTCTCCTACTCCCGTGTCTGTTGTGGCTAGCTCCGATATAATTGCATCCAAGAAGAAGGGGGATGCGAAGAAGAGAAAGCTAGTGGATGCTGAAGCCACAGATACGAATGGTGACATGGATATGGGGAAGTTAGGTGAAAGGTTCAGAGCTGTTGTTGAGAAGGTAAAGATGAAGGGACTTTTGAATTTTTCCAAGGAATTTGATAGAGTATTAATGCTTTCTTTTATGCAGGAAATTATGATCCCTATTGTGGCCCACATTGATGTATTGAAGATCAAGGCGGCAAGGCTCGGTCATGAAGGCTGCGGGAATCAAAGAAGGAGGCCACAAAAAATGCCAAGGAAGTGGAGAAATGGAAGAAGGAAGCAAACAAGCATCTTTGGTGAAATGGAAGGTTTGAGGAGGGATTTTGAACGCTTAGAAAAAGAAGTGGAATCCATCGAGTGAGAACAAGGCTCACATGAAAGAACTTGCGAGGTGCGGAGGGGGACTTTAAATTTCATGCCACCAAGACTTTGTTAGAGGCTCGAATTCAGATGATTGAAGAATATAAAAATGGGCAAGCCACAACTTGGAACCTGGAGGACGAGAGAAAAGTTTTGGAGGACCATATTGGGGAGCCAGCGGATGCAGAAGAAGTGAATTCCGCGGCCCTGGAAGCCCTAGTTGATGATGCTAACAAGGATCTGAACACCATAGTAGTTATTCCAAATGATCAAGGGAGAAGACAACACGGCGGCGAGCCAAGAAGTTTGAAAAACATTTTAAAACTTTTGGGTATTTTTGGATGAAAAAACAATTTTTGTGTACCTCAGCTGGTACAACAAATGGGGGAAGTGTCCCCAAAAACAAGGTTTTTTAGTTTGTAATGGCTCATAGGAGCCGAGACAATTTATTTGGGGGTACTAGGTTGGTCTAGTACTCCAAGCTTTTTAGGTTTTTAGGGATTTGTTGGCTTATCCAACTCGTCCTTTAGTTTGCAAAAAATCTTTTGGAAAACACTTAATGGTTTTTTAGCAAAGTATCTTATGTCTCTGAGAGACGCTTGTTTGTTCTTTAGATAACATGTAAATGTTATAAACCGAAGGTAACATGAAAATGTTACAACCAATAGTTCACAACTTGAATAAGTGTGAAAACGTGCGCCCAGGCGAAGGTGTCAAAACCTTAATTCGTAAGAAAAGATGAATATCTTTTAACCATAAGTACCTTTGATCAGAGGTAATTCGTTTGAAGAGATAGAACAAGTATCAGCCGTCCTGGCGTGTCAACAAGTTCTATCCCTCTCCAGCTAGAATTCCAACATGTATCAGCCGTACTGGCGTGTCAACATGTTGAAATTTTCTTCTTCAGGTTCAAACATGTATCGGCCCGATCTGGCATGTCAACATGCTTGACCTTTGTCCTCCTCGAGGCTCAAACATGTATCGGCCGTGCCGGCGTGTCAACATGTTTGTCTGTTCCGGCTTAGGTCTCAACAAGTATCGGCCGAATGCGGCGTGTCAACTGTTGAGCCTACTCCGTTTGCTCAAGTTACACCTTGCAAAACAAATTCATGTTAGGGTTGGGCGTTAGCATAGCTAACGCCCCTCCGACGCTCAAGTCAGTAATGTTTCAATAAGAGTGAAAAATTGAAATGCGTAATTAAACTTGACATAAATTTAAACCGTACCTGAGGAGTTTAATTATAAATAACTGGACTTACATGAAATAAAGTTTCAAGTGGATAGCGTTCCAACTTCTAGGGATTACGTCTCCGCTTGGGGTTGGCAAACCCGGTATGCACCTTTGCCGGCTTCGGCATCGATGAGATATGGGCCTTCCCACTTGGGAGCCGGCTTACTGCATTCAATTCTCTTGTATTTTGAAATACTTTTCTCAAAACTAAATCACCAACTGGAACCTTCTAACTCGACATTCTTGTTGTAAGACCTAGCAATTCGGCTGGCGATAAGTGCCATCCTTATCTTGGCTAAATCCACGATCTCATCAATTGTATCTAAATCTTGAGTTAACAAGAGGTTATTTTCATCTTGAGTCAATAAGCCATACCTTCTTTGTGGGATGTCGCTTCAGCTGGAATTACGGCTTGACTCAGAATACTAAAGAATAGGGAGTTCTACCTGTGGCTCCTTTAGAAGTAGTTCTATCTGCCCATAGCACAAGTGGTAATTCTTCAACCCATTTTCCCTTCTTATGGTCTAGACGCTTCTTCAAGTTGTTGATGATCAACTTGTTGCTTGATTCAGCTTGGCCGTTGGCTTGAGGGTGGACAGGTGTAGACATGATCAACTTGATGCCCCCGGCGAGTACAGAAATCCCTGGTCTTCTTACTTATGAACTGTGACCCGTTGTCACATACAATCTACGATGGTACACCAAACACGCTAATGATATTTTTCTTTAAAAATGAAATTACCTCTTTATCTCTTACTTGTACATAAGCTTCTGCCTCGATCCATTTCGAGAAATAATCGGTTAGAGCCAACATGAATACTTTGCCTCCGGGAGCTTTAGGCAACTTGCCTACAATATCCATGCCCCACTGCATGAAAGGAGAAGATGAGACTATAGGGTGTAGGGGCTCGGCAGGTTGATGCAAGATGTTGCTATGTCTTTGGCAGGCATCACACTTCTGTACGTAGCTCATGGCATCTCGACGCATGGTTGGCCAATAGTATCCCGTCTTGAGGGACTTGGATGCTAATGCCTTTCCTCCAGAATGGTTCCCACATATTCCTTCATGGATTTCTTTAAGCACCACTTCAACTTGATCATTATCGACACATCTCAAGTAATGTCCTGCAAAAGACTTCTTAAACAGCACATTATCTATCAAAACGAAAGTCGAAATACGAATCTTAAAAGATCTAACATTCTTAACATCGGGTGGAATAGTTCCAAGTTGAAGAAACTCAATTACAGGTTGGGTCCAAGAAGGTTTAGCATCTTGTGCCCCAGTAGATGGTGTAACCACTTGAATTTCCTCAACGTGGTCTATTGCTGGGTACTTAACATAAATAATGGGTATACTAGAATGCAACATTGATTTGCAAGTTGAACCCAAGTTAGCCAAGGCGTCTGCTTCTGCGTTCTCTTCTCTAGGGACCTGTTCCAAAGAGAATGATAGAAATTTCGAAGCTAAAGCCTTAACATGTTGGAGGTACAGAGTCATCTTGGAATGTTTCGCCATATAAATGCCATTAAAATGGTTAGCTAGCAATTGAGAGTCAACAAATACATTTAAATGTGTAATATTGATTCAAAGTGTAGTTAAACCCATGATTAGGGCTTCATACTCAGCTTCATTATTTGTTGCACTGAATTCACAAGATACAGCTTGAGGTATGATATCACCTTGAGGGGATTTTAGGACTATTCCCAAGCCAATCCCTTTGGAATTTGAAGCTCCATCGGTATACAATGTCCAAAATCTAGGAACAGTTTTACCTTCGAGTTGTTGCACTTCCCGGTTCTACCTCGAGTGCAAACTTGGGTGAAGTCGGCTACGAAATCGGCTAGGGCTGCGATTTGATGGCTGTTCTTGGCTCATACGAAATGTCATACGTGCTCAACTTGGTGACCACTTGGCCAACCTGCCCGACATCTCTGGCGTTCTCAACACATTTCTTATAGGATAATTAGTTCTAACAGTTATGGAATGTGTTTCAAAATAATGACGTAATTTGGTAGCAGCAGTAGTTAAGGCTAATATTAATTTTTCAAGATGAGAGTACCTTGTTTCAGCATCCAATAAAGACTTACTTACATAGTAAACAGGATGCTGTTCACCTTGGGTTTCCTTCACCAATACTGTACTAACAGCATTTTCAGATACAACTAAGTATAAATAAAGATGCTCACCATGTTCGGGTTTGGCAAGCAAGGGTGACGTCACCAAGTATTCTTTAAGTTGTTTGAAGGCTGCCTCATGTTGGTCGGTCCATTGAAAGAGTCTGTTTTTTCTTAGTACTTCGTAGAATAACCTGCACTTATCAGATGATTTGGATATAAATCTATTCAAAGCAGCTACTCTACCTGTTAACCTTTGTACGTCCTTGATGTTCTTAGGGGATTCCAAGTTGAGAATGGCTTTAATTTGTTCGGGACTTGCTTCGATTCCCCTTTTGGTCACCATATATCCCAAGAATTTACCCGCTCTAACACCGAAGTTGCACTTCGCGGATTGAGCTTCATGTTGAAGAGCTTTCAAGATGTTGAATGCCTCAATGAGGTGCTCCACATGATCCTCAATGTGCTTGGATTTGACCACCATATCGTCTATGTAGACCTCCATCGTCTTGCCAAGTTGGTCTTTGAACATTTTGTTTACTAACCTTTGATAGGTGCCCCTGCATTTTTAAGACCAAAGGGCATAGAAATATAACAATATATACCTTACGGAGTCATGAATCTTGTATCTTCTTGGTGCGAAGGCTCCATTTGAATTTGTTGATACAGGAAGACGCATCCATGAATGTCAAGATGTCGTGGCCAGGTGTCTCATCAACTAGAGAATCAATATGAGGGAGAGGGAATGGATCCTTCGGACAGGCCTTGTTCAAGCTCGGTGAAGTCCACGCATACTCGCCACTTGCCATTCTTCTTCTCCACCACTACAACGTTAGCCAACCACCTTGGAGTGCGAACTTCTACGATCATCACGGACTTGAAGCCTCTCAACTTCATCCTTTATGATCTGGTTCCGCTCATGGGCAAACTTCCTTCTTTTGACGGACGGGACGGATGGTCGGATCGATGTTCAACTTGTGAGTAATAATATCCTTGCTTATCCTGTCATGTCTTCATGTTTCCAAGCGAAACGGCATTTCGGCTTTTCGGAACTCGATCAACTCCTCTTCGATTTCGGACGGTAGGTCTATCCCAACTTGCACTTGGGCCTCGGGATTTGATGCATCAACGGGAACGCTTTTGTATCGTGCTCCTTTGCTTCAAGAATGTCTGGGCCTTTTTCTTTAATTGCTATGCTTGCCGAGGGGTCGAGCTTGCTTTCATGTTGATCTTGTAACATTCCTTAGAGACTTGCTGGTTTCCTTTCAACTTGGCAACACCCCAGGGTGTTGGAAACTTGACACATTGATGGTAAGTCGATGGTACGGCCTTCATGTTGTGGATCCAAGGCCTTCCCAATATAACATTGTACGAGGAAGAGCACTCAATCACACAAAACCTCTCCATGGAATTCATACCTTCTAGATAGATGGGCAACTTGATCTCTCCGACCGTTTGCTTCACCTCACCACTGAACCCTACCAGTACGGATGAATTCTTCACTACTTCGGACAGAGGGATGCCCATATCTTCAAGAGCATGAGTGAAGATGATGTTGACCGACTGCCACCATCGATCGAGAATCCGCTTGACCACACAATTAGCAATGCACTTTTTGAACAACTAGACCATCATGATGAGGGTCCAACGTGTTGTCCTTATCTTCATCTTCAAAGGAAATAACATGACCATCGGTGAAGTCACGACACCTTGAAGGCAATTCTGATTGATCTTCCTTAGAGCTTTTGGCATGACGCTTGGCGGCAGAGTAAGTTGTGCCGCAAATATGAGAGCCACCTGAGATAACATTCACTACCTTGGTGGCCGGAGGGTGCAACTTTCTCGGGCCTAGATTGCTCCTGCGAACCGGGTTCTTTGGATTCACTCGACCCTCTTCTTGCCCAACAAATCCTTGAGAAGACCCTTGGATAATAAATGAGCAATCTCCTTCCTCAAGGCGAAACAGTTCTCGGTGGTGTGCCCGAAATCTTCATGAAATGCGCACCACTTGGACTTGTCCTTCCAAGTTGTTATTTGGTCATTCTTCTTGGGCCATCTTGCCTTTTCTCCAAGATTTCCCATGGCGCACAAAATTCTGCAATGTCCACGGAAAAGCAATATTCGAAATTTGTGGATAATCATTATCGTCACCTTCTTGATCATCATCTACAACATGAATTCTAGAAGGTTCGGTTTTAACAGGGGTTTGCCCTGTTGGACTTAGGGTGATGGGAGTCCGATCGTCTGTCGAGGGGTTCAAATAGAGGAGTAGGAGTCCTCCCGGTTGATTTCCCTATCGCCAAGCTATCTTCCTCCAATCGGATGTAAGGCAAGGCCACAGTTACGATTTCTTCAAGTTGTTTCGCGGGGGTCATCACCAACTCGTTGTAAAACAATGAGCTCTTCTTCAAGCCTATGCGGAATGCCTCAGTTCTTTGTGGACACGTCCAAGTTGGGTATAGTCATTTGCCTCCTTATTGAACTGTGCAAATACTCTTTAAGATTTTCGTTAGGCTATTGCACAATTCTATAAAGATCACTAGTCAACTTGTCAAATGCCTGTTGCATGAAAACCGATTAATGAACATATTGACAAGTTGAGCATAAGATGAAATAGAGTTTAGAGGAAGCCCTGTTAGCCATTTTAAGGCCGGTCTGACAAGGTTGAGCCAAAGCCCACAAAACATGCTTCTTTAAACATAGGAGGGATACTTATGATATCCATTTGACTCCCGATACAAAGAACACGTGCTCTGCTGGATCGGTACTCCCATCATACTTCTTCATATGAGGGACCGAGAATTTCTTCGGGATCTCCACACCGGCTATTCTTGGCACAAAACGAGACTCGTTGTAGCAAGTTGGAGAGACTTGGTGATACGGCAAGTTGACTCCGGGCACGCTTGGAGCAACTCCTTAATGGTTTGCATTTCCTTAACAAGTTGGTTCTCTGCGAAAAGAGGAGCATTATTAACTTGAGGTGCGAAAGTATCGAAAGCATTAAAGAAACTTCTGTTTGCCCCACCGAGGGTGTAGCATAAGTGTAGCAAGATGATAGCGCGGAGTTGGCTAGGCTGGTAGGCCGAATCTTGGTTGCTCGATTGGAATGGATGTCACAATCGTGCTTTCCTGGCAAGGTGTTGGACATCGGGATATCTCCAACATGGCTCGGTCTGTACTGCACCAAACAAAGATCTAGGAAGTAAAGGTGAAAACGGAGTGGATACTTGAGTCTCCGCTTGCTTCCCTTTACGCAGACTATCAATGGCATTGAATATCATGGTATTCGTACGCTCCTGATCATCCAACCGATCGCCTATTTTCTTCATCATGTCCGCCATATTGGACATTATCTCCAAATTGACGGCTTACGCACTTGGAGGAGGGTTGCCTTGGGCATTGGAAACGAGGAAGCGGCCGACTACGGCTGGCTGGAAGATGGATTAACCATTTCTACTTGAATAATCAAAGTTTCCCACGGACGGCGCCAAATTGTTTTGGTCAAATTTCAACAATTATATTTTTGTGATGGGAAAAGTGACTAAAGTGATATGAATCTAGGTACAATGACTATCAAGTTGAATAGAAATGACACAAGATGTTTGTTGACTAGGGAAAGCCCTTGAACAACTTGTTCGCGGCCAAAACCCCGGGAGGATCTGGCTCCTGCCTTGACCGAAAGTTTACTAAGAATTCTCTTGAGATTACAATGCTAAGAGCGTATGAAAAAGGGAGCTTAAGCTAGTGAGGAACGTGTGTGAAAATACAGTGTGTGTTCCCTTTTTATACCTCAAAAATAAACTAATTAACAAAAAGAGGATTATGGGCCTATAAACTCGGAATTAGGGTTGATCCTTGGAGATATATCCGCACTCGTTCGTTGGAGGAGGAGATAGTGATTTGTTTGCTGAAGAAACGTGGTTGAACTGGTCTTCGCTTTCTTTGGTACGATCCCTATAAAATAGGAATAGCGTTACTGGTCCCAACCTGTAGGAAACCAAGTGGTAAATGGAACAATTCAAGTTGTTAGTACCAAGTTGTTAAGTGTAAGTTGTAAACATGTTGACCGAAAAATGTAGGGCCCAACAATATGCATGGGGATACACATTACACTTATGGGTACTTGTTAGAGAACAAAGTACTGGACCGATCCATCTATGAAATTTATGACATGGACTATGGTCATATATGTCATGATTAAATTTTATGATAGTCGTGTCATTTGAGTCATTAATGCCTGAGATTATCATCGTCTTCCACATGATGAACGTTGTGTTTGATGTAGTCTAACACTATCTTTAATAGGATAGCAATAAGGGCTATGTTGGCAGGATTGGATTCTTGTAGGGAAGAATGATAAGTCAAGATGAGATTTCTCCCTCGTTAAGAGAGATGTCTGCTTGGGCCCCTCGATGAATAGTGTTGATGAAATGTGTGGCCGCACTCAAGAGATTTGATAGAGATCAAATGCACTTGGATTATCAACATATTCGGAATAGAGAAAGCATTGAACAATATAAGTTGACGTGGACCATGACTTATGTTCAATATGACATCGTGTGACAAAAGGATTATGACATTAATATATCAAGGAATCAAACTTTGATGTTATATTTAATTGGGTGAACATAATGACTTGCTAGAGATCACTTATGTCTTGTAAGAGTGATGTTTCAACTCACTACCAACATAAAATATAATTTCTAAAGGGTCACACACAAAGAACGGATTGAAAATGGCTCAGAAATGAAAAGAGGAGGGGGCGATCGCGCCTTTTCTCTGGTCTAAAATCACATGATGATTTATAATTATTTTGCAAGAAGTCAAGTCGTAACATTTAAACCCCCTATGATTAGTTGGGTATCCCAAAAAAACACACGGTGTAGAACGGGCCTGAAGTTTGTTGATTGTTGTAGAAGGAAACAACGGGTAACAAAGACACCCGAACACAAGAAGATGACTATACGTAGGATCCTTAGCATACAAAATTTTAAGGGGAGATGTATATGGTAAGGAACTATGAGGGAAAATATTTAGAAGATATGTAGCTACTTGAGTTGCATGATGCCAAAAGAAAGGTGGAAGAGAGGCATGAGTTAACATGGTACGAACCATGTTATTAATAGTTCTAATTTTACGTTCGGCCGTCCCATTTTGAGACGAAGTATAGGGACAAGAGAGACGAAAATCAAACCATTTTGTTAGCAAAATTTCTCAAATTGTTTATTATCAAATTCACGTCCATTATCACATTGGAATGTTATAATGTTACGTTCGAATTGCGTACGAATATAAGCTTGGAAAGAATGAAAAGTAAAATAAACATCTGATTTTTTTGCAATAGGAAATAACCAAAGGAATTTGGAATAATCATTCAAAAATAACACATAATAATGATGTCCAGAACTACTTAAAACAAGAGAAGTCCATAAATCACTGTGTATTATATCAAAAGGTAATAATGTTGTAGATTGAGACGAAACAAAAGGTTGTTTTACATGTTTGCCCAACGCACACGCATGGCAACTATGTGAAACAGAAGAAGGTCTACAATCTATCACTTTATTTTTCCTAAGAGAATCTATGATTGGCGGGCCAGGATGACCTAACTGTTCGTGCCACAATTGGTAAGAAGACGCGACAAAAACTGAAGCAGAAGTAGAAGCAGACACAGCGAAATTTGTAGTAATAGGATAGAGATCACCCCGACTATCACATCTCAGAATATGCCTCCCCGTCTGGAAATCATTCACAGAAAAACCAAACGGATCAAATTCAACACTTACCGAATTATCAGTTGTGAATTTTCTAACTGACACCAAATTTTTAACAATTTGTGGAGCATATAAAACATTACGAAGAGTAAGAGGTGGTAGGGGAGGGGTCAAAGTAGCATGTCCATAACCATGAATTGGAATAAAATTACCATTACCTACTATGATGCCATGTTTATTGCTCAAATTGTAATAAGGTGCAAGAATATCCCTAATACTTAGCGTAAAATCTAGGGAGAAACGCGTTTCTCCATAAGTTATGGAGAAACGGGTTACGGGTATCCAGAACCTTTTGAAAGGATATCCAGAAACTTTTTGTATTGGCCATGACCTTGTCCCATGGTTACTTCTGGATATCAGTCTCAAAGGTTCTGAATATCCAGAACCCTTTGAAAGGATATCCAGAAGCTTATGAAAGTAATATCCAGAAACCTTCAAAATTATATCCAGAAACTTTCAAAATGTTTCTGGATATTCATTTGATGGTTTCTGGATATACATTTGAAGGTTTCTGGATATCCAGAAACCTTCAATAAGCAATTTCTGGTCTTGGCCTTGGATTTGGCTTCAAATCTATTTTTTCTGGATATCCGCCCAAAGGCTTCTGGATATCCGTTCCAAAGCTTCTGGATATCCAGAACCCTTTGAGACTGATATCCAGAAATTTTCTTCTGGTTATCAAACGTATAACTTCTGGCTATTAAAAACGCGTTTCTCCATAGTTATGGAGAAACAGCAGACCTACTCAATACTTAGAGATCAATTATCGTAGATAGGTAGAATTAGTTCCTAGAATATTTACAATATATAAAAGATATCCACTTTTCTCAATGTTGAAAAAGAATTAAAAAAAAAATCAAATTTCTCTCTCGTTCAAAGAGAAAAACCTTCACTCCTCTCTAAAATCAAATAGAAGAAGAATATGATGAGTCAAAAAACAGAATGGAGTTAGGCTTGGATGATCATGAAGAAGGTAGGAAGAGGCGGAAGAAGAAGAAATGCGATGTATGGACACGAACATAGCTATTTCAGGTGGAAAAACTACACGGTTATACACGTTGATTTGGTGTATGAAAATGGTTTTCGTCACAATTGCAAGAAATTTACACCATGCGTAGTTGATATTCGATGCTTAATTATTCTAGCAAGGGTAATACTAAAGTCACAAAAGCGACACAAAATTTGGTTATTTCGACAATGCCAATGGACAGCAACATCAAATATTGACCTACATGCATAAAGAAACCCAATTAGTAATGTACTCCCTTTCCCTTTCCCGTTCGAAAATAAAAAAATGGATCATACACAGTAGGGCAGTACAAAAAATCCGTGGAATCGGACCGGACCAACAGAACCGGACCAGACCAGTAAAAACCAGACCGAAAAAATAGTATTGGTCTGATCCTGGTTCCAATCTTTATGGAATCGATTATTTGGTCTGGTCCTGATTTTGAGAAAAATATATGCGGTCCTAGACCGGAACCGAATCGGATCGAATATATATATATATATATATATATATATATATATATATATATATATATAAACCACTCTTAAACATTCTCACATTTAAAAATTTGAGTTTTACTACTTCTGACCGATAGAAATTCTTGGAATAATTAATTTTCTTTGGCCAGTTTTATTGTCAAATAGCCCTTATGTTTCTTTTAGCTAGTTAAGTTTTTTAGTTGGGCTCAAGTGGTTGAACATGAAACTATTCTTTTCTAACTGTTGATTTTGTTATATTAATTTGGTTCTTAAATATGCTTGCCTGTAGATAGCAATATACTCCCTCCGTCCCGAAATATTGTTCAACAATTTAGTTCTTAAATATGTTTGCTTGTAGATTTTGTTATTGTAAAAAATTATATTAAATTGTAATTTGTAAGCGGAACCGGACCGGAATCGGACCATTAGAGTAGGACCGATGTGACCGGTCCTATAATGTAATGGTCTGGTCCTGATCCTAAATTTTTATAGAACCGAAGTATTTGGTTCGGTCCTGATTTTCTAAAATTTTGACAAAAGCTGGACCACTTCGAACCGTGAACACCCCTAATACACATAAATTAAAGAGAATTTAAGTGGATATTTATTTTGAATATAACAAGTGGGTTTCATTAATAAATAAAGAAAGTATTAAAAAATTACTATTTTGAGATGTGCTTTTTGAATGGAAAATAAAATTTTATGCGTTTTCAAGTGATACGAGCCGAGACACAGGGATCACATAATTCTAAAGAGAATACTTTAGATACAACACCCTAAATCATCATATCATATGCACAAATTATGCGTTTTCAAGTGACCGCGCCCACGATGTTGATCACGGACTCATACCTGCCTCCCAATTATCTCACCTGCCTCCCGGTTAAATACCAAAGCTTACTGAGCACGTTAACTTACTGGCTCTGACATGCAAGTTGCCGGCTCACTCCCATCGCAAATAGTAAATGAGTAATTTCACTTTTGAATAGTAATATAACCGGTATTCTCCCATGGCCAATAATATAACACATATTATTAAAATAAAAATAAAAATAAAAATATGACCCTTGTTTGCTATATTATATAAGTCAAATTACTAATCCGACTGCACACAGACCCCCGGATACACTCGAGACGACGGCATCCACACCAGACAAGCTCTTAGCCTATACAACTTTAACTATTATAATTCTACCAAGTGTTTGATAAAATAGAATATACCTTTAACTATATGATGCATCGCAACTACAACCACACAAACTAAATAGAAAATCATAATTAGTTGGCTGCAAAAGAGTAAAGCTTCGAAGAAGTTGACTGCAATAAACTTGGAAATAGCCACCACCGACTCATAAATTTGGCTGCAAAAGACTCGTAAAGCTTCAAAGAAAGTACTCAAGAAGTCTGGCGGAAGGTTGAAAGCTGGCAATGGCAAAAGCCTGGAATTACTAGGTGAGCTTGACTGGATGCTCTGTTTCCTGCTTATTTGCACCAAATAAAGTAAACAAAATGCCAGAATCAACATTATTAGAGCGATGGCTAGTTCAAAATTATGAGCACGAGAATTTAATGGAATCATTGGAATTCCTTCCGCCAGAAAAGTGTCTCCCTGCACAACACCCAAACCTCCTTCAAGGTAATGATCTTCACAAGAAAGTGAATTGCCATAAAGGCAAACATCTCCCTGCCCAAAACAAAGACAACAATAACATCAGCATAATTATTTGTCTAACAATTGTAGTAGTGCACATTATTAAGGTGATAACAACAAGGGAATTTTCCCATCAAGTTCCTTTTTTGACATACTCCTTCCCACTAAGTTCCTTATTTTATTGAAATGACTAGGAAGTTTCTTTTTCACGTAAACTTCCTATATTACCCTTGTTATATTCCTCCCTTCTTACCCGTTTCTTCTCTGCGATGCAATTTCTCAACTGCGTCCCCTGCGGCGATTTTCCAATTCAACGATCATGAGCTAAATCCAATTCCAATACGTAATCAGATTCCTAGGGTTTTGATCATTCTGCGAATTATAAGCTTTCGATTGAGATCAAATTCCTAGGGTTTTGACCGGATTCAATTCGACTCTGGAAACATGTCTTCTTCATCGAGTTCTATGCTACATTTACAAGGTAATACCTATATTTTGCGTTCGATTCGATTTTTTTTGGTTTAGATATGAAGTATTTTAGGTAATTGAATTGAAATCAGATTCAATTCAAATCATCAGTATAATACAACATGCTGTAGTATCTATTTGATATACAATATTTGAGCTTATTAAGTTTTTCAATGTTATCTAATGCTGAAGAGTAGTTGATTGTTTTTCGTAGATCGTATGTGTAACGTCCCGAGCAGTAGCCGACCCAGCTACGTAGGCACCCGCATTTGGCCTACTCTGGCATCTCCTCATTTGGGGTCAACCACGGCCCCATCACAGTGCCTCCAAAAGTCCAATGGATGATTTGATGCTTAGTAGTAGTGTATGGGCCTTCTATATATCACACTAAATTCCCACATATTTCCGATGTGGGATGGGGATATCACAATCTCCCCCACTCGAGCCCTTGCCGTCACAGCGGGAGGTCGAATCAATACCCGAGATCGTACCCCAGGGCTGGCTCGCGAGCCTTAAGGCCAGGGGTTACGCTTCCGATACCATTTGTAATGCCTCGAGCCGAAGGCAGAGATCGGCAGCTATCGATTGTGGACGGACTATCCCCACAAAGCCACCACAAGTCTTTCCGGCCACGTGTTGTCCTCACTTACGTGCTCACCGAGAAAACTTCCCGAGTGGGTCACCCATCCTGAAATTTCCCCGGGTCAAGCACGCTTAACCTTAGAGTCCTTATAGGATGAGCTTAGAAAAAGAAGATGCATCTTGGTGATATGAGTAGCACTAATCAAATCATATCAAACATATCGAGGCACACACACATTTTGGGGATGTTACAATCTCCCCCGCTTAGGATCCTTGCCGTCCGTGAGCCCTGCTGGATCGAAACCCCGGGCGGTGTGGATCGAGAGGGGCTCGTACGGATTCAAGAGGTGACTCCCACCGACTCCGCGGTGTGCACTTTGTTCCGCCTGACACTTTGCTCCACACTTTCGGCGGGTCCGCTCGATACCATTTGTAACGTCCAGGAGCAGTGGCAGAGCCGCTACCACGTAGGCACCACCCTGGCGGCCTCTTAAGCATCTCCTCATTCGGGGTCAACCACGTGCCCATCATGAGCCTCCAAAAAGTCCATGGATGATTTGATGCTTAGTAGTAGTGTATGGGCCTTCTATATATCACACTAAATTCCCACATATTTCCGATGTGGGATGGGGGATATCACAATCTCCCCGCTCAAACCCTTGCGGAGTCACTGGTAAGGTCAATCAATACCAGGATCGTACCAGGGCTGGCTCGCGAAGCCTTAAGGCAGGGTTACGCTTTCGATACCATTTGTAACGTCCAGGCAGTAGCCCGACCCGCTACGTAGGCACCACCTGGCTGGCCTACTAAGCATCTCCTCATTTGGGTCAACCACAGCCCATCACAGGCCTCCAAAAGTCCAATGGATGATTTGATGCTTAGTAGTAGTGTATGGGCCTTCTATATATCACACTAAATTCCCACATATTTCCGATGTGGGATGGGGGATATCACAGTATGTGCATTCATTATTAACTTATGTTCCAGTTAATCATACAACATTTTAATTTTTTGGATGCAGTATTTTGTATAGTCACTCTGGAATAAATGTTGTATTATACTACTGTTGTTAATATCTTGCATCGAAATGTTGTTTTTATACTCTTTTGTTCTTTATAATCTTGAATCAATATCTTGCACGAGAAATATTGTATTATACTACTTTTGTTCTTTATAATGCGCATCGAAATGTTGTATTATACTTGTTTTTATAATCTTGCATCAATAATCTTGCATCGAAATGTTGTATTATACTGCATTCTTTATATGCTTGCATCGAAATGTTGTATTATATTACTCTTCTTTATAATATCTTTGCATCGAATGTTGTATTATATTTTCAAAATGTTGTATTATATTCAGAATGTTGTATTATATTTTCAGAATGTTGTATTATATTCAGAATGTTGTATTATATTTTCAGAATGTTATATTATATTCAGAATGTTGTATTATATTTTCAGAATGTTGTATTTATGTTGCTTATTACAAAATATTTTAATTGTCGTTGATGTAGTATTTTGATTGTCACTTGAAATCGGATCTATCAACATGAACTCATCTCTATCGCCTCCAAGGAATCGCTGAAGAAGTTTTGATGTTGTAGTTTGGATTTTCGTTAGAATTGGTTTTGGGGAAAATGATCGTTGAATTGATTTGGGGAAAAGAAGATGTTGAAATGATTTGGAAAAGTGAGTGTTGATGGCATGGATGTAATATCAAGAAGTTCAGAAGGGCATTTTTGTTCAAACGGAACAAAATATTAATGGGCCTAACAAAAGGAACTTAGTGGTCACTAATTTGTAAAAAAGGAACTTATGGGTCACTAACTCTAACAACAAATATTCTACGGGTAAATTCCCCTAGGACCCTCCTTGCCCAAATTATATTCCTCTTAAAGAAAAGTTTTTTGTAAATCCCAAATACACCCCTCCGCCTAGTTGGAGCGATCGCCCCACAACATGGTGCGATCGCACCAACTCAAAAAACCGAAAATTATAGTTTTAGTCACCGGAACTTTTAAAATTATATATTGGTCACTACAACTCTTATAAGTTAACTCTTATAAGTTAAAAAAAGTCTTATAAGTAACTTATAAGACTTTTTAAGTCTTATATATGTTATAAGACTTATTAAAAAAGTCTTATAAGACTTATTAAAAAGTCTTATAAATTAAAAAGAGTCTTATAAGACTTTTTGTATAAGTCCTTTAAAAGAGTCTTATAAGTTACTTATAAGATTTTTTTAAAAAGTCTTATAAGTAACTTATAAGACTTTTTAAGTCTTATATATGTTATAAGACTTTTTAAGACTTCTTAAGTCTTATATACGTTACAAGACTTATTAAAAAGTCTTATAAGTTACTTATAAGACTTTTTAAAAAGTCTTATAAAAATCTTATAAGTTACTTATAAGACTTTTTAATAAGTCTTATATAACATATAAAGACTTTATATAACATATAAAGACTTTATAAGACTTTTTAAAAAGTCTTTAAAAGACAACTCCAGGTCTTATAACAATGTCATAAGACCTGCAAATTATGAGTTCATAAACCATTCAGATGGGTCTCATATGTTAATTATAACTCTTATAATTAACTTATAAGAGTTGTAGTGACCAATATATAATTTTAAAAGTTCCAGTGACTAAAATATAATTTTCAGTTTTTGAGTTGGTGCGATCGCACCATGTTGTGGGGCGATCGCTCCAACTAGACGGAGGGGTGTCTGTTTATGAGTTGGTGCGATCGCACCATGTTGTGGGGCGGTCGCCCCAACTAGGCGAGGGGGTGCAGGGAAATAACTAAATGTTATTTCTTAAATTGGATTTAAATCTCGCTTAAGGGGCCCTAGAGGAAATGGGCCATATTCTACTCCCTAGCACATCAGAATAAAGAGTGCCCTTTTACAAATAGGGAGGTTGATTTTTATGTTATATATTTTCATAGTATACTCCCTCCATCTTATTTAATAATGCACACTTTGGAGGGGACACGGGTTTTTAAGGAAGTGTGTAATAATGTTAGTAGACTAGTGTTATGAGTATGGAAAGTAAGGTAGAATTGTAAGTGGGGTAGGGATAGTAAGTGGAATAGTTGTTTTGAGTATGACAAGTGGGTTCCGATGAATCAAACATACTACCTCTGTCCCAGCTCAATGTGTACACTAACCCGTTTGGAGGATGTCATTGATAAGTCCCACTCCCATAAAAGGAAATCTTTTGTTATAATAATATTAACCCTACCCCACTTGTCATACTCACACACTTAAATTGTGAGCCTCACTTGTAAATCCCACCCACTTATCATACTCAAAACACCTTTCTCACTCAGAATACTTTTCAATATATATATACTCACTCCACTTTTCAACTCTCGCATAGCAATATACAACATCTTTATAGTAACATATTCACAAAAGAAGAACTTGTTTTAGGACAAAGTTTCAAATAAAGACATTCATATGGAGAAAGAGTAAAGGGTTACCATGTACCTGACTAGTGCGAATCAAGGTTCTTAGGTACAACTGATTCCGTTGGCAGTTGGGGCAGTATCTTAGTTTCCATTCTTTCCTCGACAATATTGTAAGAGTGTCACAAACCTTGCAAACCGCAAACCTTAAACCAGAATCATCGTCTTAGGAAGTAGGAGGAATAGACATCTACAAGCTAAGCAGCATTATAGAAGCAAGTTGTTTAAAGTGGCATCAGTTGGCATAGAAACCTATATTCTCTCGACATATGTCCCTAATTAAGTGCTCATTTTCAGTTTCAAGGAAATCAAGAAAATCACATCTTAAGCATTTTAGAAGCACAAATATACCACTCATGATGATCCCACTATGTGAATAAAAGGGAAGCTTATCACACTATAATATAATATGTGTTCAATTTGACTTGGTACATGACAATATAGGGTCCAAATTTAGGGAAATGTGCCACTCTAGGGTCTGATATTCCATTTCGTTAAATAAGGGCCTGAAATCACCATATTTTGTCTGAGGTTTTCTAACTATAGTCAGAAAAACTCGGTTAAATATCATGTGCAACACTTTATTTTTTGGAATTTCAGATCATGGACTTTTTTATTTTTGGATTTTCTCTCCCTCCAAATGATTCAACTCACCAAAAATCCCAAGTGATTGAATAACCGTTGACGCTCTCAATTAAAAAATTTACACCTTAAACTAACTTGATCAATAAACAGAAGAACATCCATAATCCCCCAACTGCACCCCACATCTTCAATCCCAGACCCTCATTTAGTTTTACAAAAATGTAAGCATCAAAGATTGTTGTGAGGCAGCTTGCAACCACTAGACTCGGGGGACTAATCGAGAGGAAACTATTGCAACAACTTAAAGGAGGTAGGGACGAAATCTGCACTGTTTGCCCTTAGGTTGGATTTCAATTCAGATTCGGGTTTGAGTCTGCTATGGGTGGTGGCAGCCACACTGGTGATGAAAGCAAATTTACTAAAAATCCTCAATGAAATGACCAAAACCTCAGTTAATTACCAAAATGTGTTATTTACTTAAACTCGCTACAAGAAGTAGCAACTTCACCAAGAACCCAAATCAAATTTGCAGGTAGCAATAGTGACTTCACTAAAAATCATAATCAACGTCGCTAGCAGAATAAATGACTTTACCAAAAATCCAAATCAAAGCCGCTGAAGTAAAAATGCATAAGAATCCCGTAATCGACATAAATCCGATAAAACATATAGTCGGTGTGCCTGTACCAACTTTGGGCTAGAGTTTCCATGAAGACGATACTACCAATACCAACATTAAGTAAAAAAGCACCTTTTGGTTTGAAAATGAGCATCATGGGAAATTTAAATTCAAAAGGCATATTTTGGAATAAATTCCCTCCCTCAAAAAAAGACACATGCTAACACGCGGTATTTAACGAAAAAATCTAACTTAAGTGAGAAAAGGCCTCATATTTACTGAACTTTGTTCCATTGGACCAAAAATCAACGAAGTTGGAATATTGGACCTCCATAGTGGCAGCACACTCCAAATTTTGGATCATTTTTGCAATTACTCTGATCTGACTTTAATAACTTCAATAGAAAATGCAAACCCATTTAGGACAAATTAAATTTACAAAATTAATCATGACTACAAAACCAGAGGATATTACAAATTTAAAAATGAATCATGTGATCCGGTATTTCAGTTGTAATAACTAAGGGGCAGAAAATGCAAAGGGAAGGAGTACCTGGACGAGTATACACAAATATGGCAAGTTCTTGCATCCCCGCAAGAACCACAGCTAAAACTGACCGGAGACCCTCGTAAACGGCTTGACAACTTTCCTGCTCGGTAAAGTTGAATAAACTTATCGAGTCCAATTTCAAATTCTTCTCCTATAAATAGAACTGGCAAACAAAGATTATTAGCAACTTTTTGGTCGTGTTCCGTTCTATATGCTTCATACTTTGAAACATTCTTTTCTTCAACATTCACTTGCAACTCTTTCAAAATCACTCGCATCAATAGAGAATCTTCGACAATCGTTTCAACCTTTTCGGATGTGGAGTTATAGCTGGAAAAATACAGAACAAATGAGCTTTTCTTATTTTGCAAATATAATGACTCTTCCAGCATTGACACCACATAAACCATACTAGGTCGTTGTGCTGGGTCACTAAGCAAGCACCCCCTTACAATATCTATAAACTTGTCCAAACACTTGACTGCAATTTGGTGTTTCAGGCTAGTGGCAATGTTCCTTCGAGCCCATTTACCTATTTCTTCCTCTTTCACCTCCACCTTGCCGTTATCACTATTGCTTTCATCATGTAAAGGCCACCTACGTTTCTTTCGGCATAGCACTTCAAGCAATACAACACCAAAGGCATACACATCAGTTTTTGTAGATACTTCTCTCTTGAAAACATATTCAGGAGCATAATACCCGAATGTCCCTCTCAGGTCAGTTATAATAGGAACGGTTTCTAGAGAGCTTGATGATAAACCCTTCTTTAACAACCCAAAGTCTGAAAGCTTAGCCACCCAATTCTCATCCAATAAAATGTTTCCCGGCTTCACATCACGGTGAATAATCTTATGTTGAGGTGAGGTGCCACGATGCAGATAGTCCAAGCCACGTGCGGTACCAATGCATATGTTGAGGAGTTTCACCCAGTTTAGAGAACAAGTTGGGTAAAGATTCTTTGCTAGGCTTCCATTATGTATGTAGTCGTAAACGAGGATCTTGTGATTGGGTTCTTTGCAATAACCAATCAGAGACAAGAGATTCCCGTGATGAAGGCCAGAAACCAAGTTAATCTCCTCATCAAATCTATCGCGAGATTTTGATGCCAAAAGCTTGATGGCAACAGTTGTATCAACATCATCGATCTGGATGTGTCCCTTGTACACCATTCCTTCTCCCCCAACCCCCAGGAGTTTGGTTTTGTCAAAGTTGTTTGTGGCAACCTTGATAGCAGCAAGAGAAAATTGACAAGGCATGTCTAATTTCACACCAGAATATTGTAAAAACTTTTAGAAAAAGAAAATCTAATATTAGAAGATTATGGGGAGTCAAAAAATCAGTGGCCTGTCAACAGGATGAAGCTAGCCTTAAGATGACCATGGAGGTAGGAAGAAGAAGAAGAAGAAAAATATACACGCTGAAAGCAACTGGCTCGTGAACATGCCTATGAATTTCTGGTGGAAAATAAATAAAAATAAATAAACGACCATATATATATTATATACAAGGTCATTTTGGTTGTGTCACCTGATAGCAACATCCAATAATGAAATCCAAAAATTCATGTGCTCTGACTAATTCAAGAGTACTGCATAGAATTGGTGTTGTATTGTACAACACCTAAGTGCATCAGGACGATGTAGAATACAACACCTAAGAGCATTTTCTCTATAAATTATCTTCATAAAATTTGTACATCAATAATTTTCCCTCATCAAACAATTTTTTTTTATTAATGTACATAATTCCACAGGGAATACTTTAGGATGGATATTGTGCGGTACAACACCTTAAATTATGCAGTAGGTAGCACTGTTATTTAGATAGTCAAATTAAGAAAAGAGCTTACCGTAACACCCAGATCTGCTATCAACTCTGATCTGTCTTCCTTGCAACCCACCTGTGCAATGGAGAAAGGTAAAAAGTACAGGGAACCTAGCTAGCTCCATTAATCATATCCAACTTTTGAAAATTTAGACAACAATTCGAGAAATTAATTGAAAAGGGTAGTACTGATTTCCTTTAATTGAAAAGACCATGGAGGTAGAAGAAGAAGAAGAAGAAGAAGAAGAAGAAGAAGAAGAAGAAGAAGAATATACAAGCTGAAAGCTGGCTCGTGAACATGCCTATGAATTTCTGGTGGAAAACTACACGGTTATATGCGTGTAGTGATATTCACATTCAAAAGTAAACTTCAACTTAATTATTCTAGTGAAGAAAGGGTCATGCATCGCTCTTGAGAAAATAAAACATCCCTCCATTCCAAATATTTTAGTTTAATAAAGTTGCTAAATCTTTCTTCGTCAATCATTATGTTGATAAAATAATGCTGACAATTATGATAATATGTTATGAGATCATGATTAAGGAACATTAAAGGATATTTATTTCTAAGTTACTAAATCCTTCTTTGTCCAAATAACTTAAGTTGAGATCCTCTAATGCATAATCTCTAATATTAATATAATAGTATAATATATAAAGCATAAACCTTTAAAATGGTTGATACAAAGTACGAAATTAGAAAAATAAATGTGCAACATCATTTATATGACCATTTGCTAATTACAGAGAAGGTGGGGACATATTAATCAAAGCCAGCAAAGATCAAACTGAAAATTTGCTAGGGCCACCAGCTGCTTACACCAATTGTGTAAGTCAATTCCGTAAATTCAATGAATGGGCTGCCACAAGTAATCTTTAATAATTAAAAAAAAAAAAAAAAAAAAAAATATATATATATATATATATATATATATATATATTTATTTATATATATATATATAAATATATTATATACAAGGTCATTTTGATTGTGTCACCTGATAGCAACATCCAGTATTGACCAACATAGAGAAATCCAAAAATTGTGTCACCTGATAGCAACATCCAGTATTGACCAACATAGAGAAATCCAAAAATTCATGTGCTCTGACTAATTCAAGTGTACTGCATAGAATTTTTCTAAGAATTTATACAGAAAATGCTATAAGGTGTTTTATTGTAAACACCTAAGTGCATCAGGATGATGTAGAATACAACACCTAAGAGCATTTTCTCTATAAATTATCTTCATAAAATTTGTACATCAATAATTTTCCCTCATCAAACAAAAAAAAAATTATTAATGCACATAATTCCACAGGGAATATTTAGATAGTCAAATTAAGAAAAGAGCTTACCGTAACCCCCAGATCTGCTATCAACTCTGATCTGTCTTCCTTGCAACCCACCTGTGCAATGGAGAAAGGTAAAAAGTACAGGGAACCTAGCTAGCTCCATTAATCATATCCAACTTTTGAAAATTTAGACAACAATTCGAGAAATTAATTGAAAAGGGTAGTACTGATTTCCTTTAATTTTATTTTGGAAGAGCTGATTTGAAAATTAAGAAAAAAATAAGAATAAGGAAAACTGAAAAATATAAGAGTAAACCTTGAAGATCCTTCAATTATCATCTTCATTTTTCTAACAGCAACGCCAATCGAATTGATCAGTGGATTTCAGCAACGCAGTTCTGTTTTAGTGAAATCAAAAAAAAATGATACATGGATTCCTCCTATTTGACTAATCCTCTTTTCTTTTCTTTTTTACTCTTTTGGGAGCGGCGCTATTCACCCACCAAAATTTGTGAGTACACCAAATCTCGGTGTGCCAAGCACTTTCCGTCTTAGCGGGGATTAGATTAGAAAAACAATAATATACTTAGTACAAAGAAATCACGCATATGTGGTCATGTTGGCTGAACGTCTTTAGGTTCGTTCAGCCAAATTGGGCCAAAATATGTAAAGACCTTCGATTATTGTTGGTGGAATCCAATTGGCCCGGCGATCGAAGTTTTGTTTTTAGATCAAACAATTGAGAACTTAACTTATCAGTAAGTTTTCAGTTGTCAACTAAACTACTAAAAATATAATTAACTCCGGTGACCACCAACTCCGGCGACCTCTCCGGCGACCAAACAATTGAGAACTTATCAGTAAGTTCTCAGTTGTCAACTAAACTACTAATAACACGATCAACTCCGGCGACCTCTCCGGCGACCAAACAACTGAGAACTTAACTTAACAGTAAGTTCTCAATTGTCAACTTAACTACTATACTAAGAACACGACCAACTCCGGCGATCTCTCCGGCAACCAAACAACTGAGAACTTAACTTATCAGTAAGTTCTCAGTTGTCAACTAAACTACTAAGAACACGATCAACTCCGGCGATCACCAACTCTAGCGACTAAACAACTGAGAATTTATCAGTAAGTTCTCAATTGTCAACTAAACTACTAAGAACACTATCAACTCCGGGGACCACCAACTCCGGCGATTTCCCCGGCGACCACCAACTCCGACAACTTCTCCGACGACCAAACAACTGAGAACTTAACTTATCAGTAAGTTCTCAATTGTCAACTAAACTACTAAGAACACGATCAACTCCGGCAAACAAACAACTGAGAACTTAACTTATCAGTAAGTTATGTTAAGTTAACTCCGGCAAGCTACTCCGACAACCAACAACTGAGAACTTCTCAGAACTTCTCAGTTGTTAGTGAACAACTGATAACTTTTCATTTTTTCACAATGTATTATTCAACAACAGCTAAGAATATCTCAGTCATACATTTATACACAAAACAATTGAGCTTTTCACATTATCTTTGTGATAAATATGTGTACTTTTTATTACTAAAGTTGTCAGTGTAATATTTATTTTCTTCAAAAACAATCTTAAAAAAGTAAACACATCATAAAATAAATTTATATGGTTAAATGGAATATTAGTACTAAGTGGACACATTATAGAGAGAAATCAAGGTCACCACTAAATTACATATGCATAACTCTATTGCCTCATTAATGGTCCACAAAAAAGCCAGTCCATAACCACAAGTCTAGGCCTAAAAATAAGCCAACAACTGTATATTTCTCTTTCTCTCTCTCTCTCCTGCCTTTTCTTCAAGCACCTTCTCATTAAGAACATGACATAATTACAGTCAATTATCAAAATTGGTTACAAAAGAAATTCCACTCTATTTGGTTGCCTGATTGCCTAAATCGCTTCCGCAAAACAACAACAAAACCTAGGGTTTGAAAATTTTGAAAATCGGACTCTCAAAATCAACTCCGATGAAGTCGCCAGATATCATCTAACCACTACAAATTTCCTTCTCAACAAACGCCTCAATCAAAACCTCCACAAATATCAAAACATCAAGTTCTGCAAATAACCTAGCATTTTAGAATATCAGATCTAAACTCAAAAACTGTTCGAAATTCCGGCGAGTCTCCAGCCGCTCTTGTTCTCCGATCAACGATCATCAACAAAGTCGGACATATCCGATCGAAATTCCTCACATATACCTCGGACAATAACAGGTCTGGAAGTTATCTCCAGTTCTATCGGTGAAATTACAGCTACCAGAATCATCGTCTCTTCTCTACTACTCTATTCGTTGCCAGAGCCACCATCGTCATCCTCGTTGAAATAAACAGGTCAAGCGATTAATCTACCTGTGCAATGGAGAAAGGTAAAAAGTACGGGGAACCTAGCTAGCTCCATTAATCATATCCAACTTTTGAAAATTTAGACAACAATTCGAGAAATTAATTGAAAAGGGTAGTACTGATCTCCTTTAATTTTATTTTGGAAGAGCTGATTTGAAAATTAAGAAAAAATAAGAATAAGGAAAACTGAAAAATATAAGAGTAAACCTTTACCTTATTTGTTTTGTATTGATGCATATGAGACTATGCATTGTTTAGTAAGGGGGGTGGAGTTTGTATAGTTGTTTTTGGTTTGCATAGTTGTTTTTCTCGATTCCTTTTCAAAAAAAAAAAAAATATGAAAAAAAATATGAAAAAAAAATAAAAAAAATTGAGAGGCTAAGTGAAAACCCGAAAGGGCGCTTAGGCAAAAGGTGAGGTTTTGAGATGTATTATCATTTATTCACCGGTGTTGGCGTCATATGGGGGGTTTGGAGTCTCGGGTTAGGATTTTCATACTTGGTGTAGGAGGCTCGGTTAGAGGTGATTAGGATAGAAACCCTCGTTCTTTCTTGGAGTAATAAGGGGGCGTTGGTGCTTTCACGAGGTAAGTTATGTCCGGAAACAATTTCTAGGCATCAACTTCTTATTTTTACGAGGGCGAGAGTAGTGTGAGACTAGCGTGGGGGAAACTTAGGGCGTTTTTAGTTCCCCTAGGCTTTTATGTGTGAGCCTTAGTCCGGATACTTTATTATTATGGGAGTTTGTATCGGGCTAAGGCCATTGACGTATATTTGATTTTCTGGAGTTATATGGGTGGACGGAGTTTCTTATACTCCGAGTTGTTTGAGTTTGTTGTCTTTTGACTTGGAGGCTTAGAGGAGATTAGGGGTCATTTTCTCCCATGCTACGCTGATTAGACCAGTACTTAGAGTGGGGTTAGGATATTACTCAGGGACGAGTAATGGTCTAAGCGTGGGGGAATTTGATGTGGCGGATTTTGTATATATTATTTCCCTCATTTTCCTATGTATTTTCATTCATTTTGATGTACTTAGACTAGATTTGATGTAATTGGGGCATTATTTATCATTTGAGCTTTTATTGTAATCCGGGGGTAAAATAGTCGTTTATTTAGTTACTTTTCCAGATGTATTTTTGGTGAGCTTCAAAGTCATGTCTTGAGTATCAAGAATAGTCAAAGTCAACCGAAGCGGAGGAGTAGAGGTTCAAACTGCAATTTCTGGAAGTTGAGGTGTTGTTCTACATTGTTGAAAAGTCCAGGGATTGATGTGAAGAATTAAAAGACTGCAGGGATCAAACTGCAAAACAGCAAAGTTCGAGGGCCAGAAGGACATTAGGAGAACTTGGAGGACCAAATTACAAATCAGAAAGTAAGAATTCAATTTTCTGTGCACAAGGCGTGAAGTTCAAATGTTGGTGTGTTGACCGAGAGAATTGCGTGGACCGAGGAGAAAAAGGAGCTGACCACGGTGGAAGATTTTAATTGATTTTTTTTTCTTTTATTTATTATTATTAGTTTAGGTTTTTAGATTGGAGGAGTATATATACTCTTCTTAACATTATTTTTAGGGTTCATCTTTTAGTTTTATTTCTCCCAGAGAGAGTTGAGCTTTTTCATGGAAGCCTAACTCTATTGCTTTGGGTTGAATTTCTTGAACCCCTTTTTACCAATTTGAGGTATTTTTCTTTTCAATCTGTTTATCCCTGTTCATAATTTTACTTGTGTTTATTTTAGATTTATAACTAGGGTTTGTGGATCTTGCCAATTCACTAGTTCTTTTTATGAATCTTAGCTAGAATTTTCTATGACTGTGCCGGTGTAGGAAATTCATGAGTAGCATCTTTACGATTTATGCATGTGCCATGGTAAATTGTGAAGTGGGTAAAATTAGATGATTATCTGTGTGAAATAATCATAGAAATCATTCTTGATCTTAGTCTCTTAAACCGTTCATCAATTAATTCTGCGATCTAGACTGTGCCAGTTAGATTAATTTATTAATTAGGGTTTCTAGTGAGTGTGCCACTGCTAGTAACTATCCTGAAAGAAGAAAGAAGAAACAGAGATTGAAACAGATCTTGTGATCAGGTGAATAGGGTGAAAGTGAAAAGAGATATCAATGATAATTGGATAATTAGGTGGGGACGGAATCAAATCTGAAGTGTTTCTAAATTATTGTTTTTGCTCTTAATTAGTTTAATTTCTGTTTTTAGGATTTAATAATTAATCTAAACCCCCATTTGTGTGTGTGACGAGTTCGTTTGCAATACCGTTCATCAGTGGTTCGACCCTGGACTTACCCTAATTACATTATTAGTGGCCGAGTTTAGGTCTAATTTAGTAGGCGTGCGACTAAGCCTACCACTGGGTCACTAAGCAAGCACCCCCTTACAATATCTATAAAACTTGTCCAAACACTTGACTGCAATTTGGTGTTTCAGGCTAGTGGCAATGTTCCTTCGAGCCCATTTACCTATTTCTTCCTCCTCTTTCACCTCCACCTTGCCGCTATCACTATTGCTTTCATCATGTAAAGGCCACTCACGTTTCTTTCGGCATAGCACTTCAAGCAATACAACACCAAAGGCATACACATCAGTTTTTGTAGATACTTCTTTCTTGAAAACATATTCAGGAGCATAATACCCGAATGTCCCTCTCAGGTCAGTTCTAATAGGAACGGTTTCTAGAGGGCTTGATGATAAACCCTTCTTTAACAACCCAAAGTCTGAAAGCTTAGCCACCCAATTCTCATCCAATAAAATGTTTCCCGGCTTCACATCACGGTGAATAATCTTATGTTGAGGTGAGGTGCCACGATGCAGATAGTCCAAGCCACGTGCGGTACCAATGCATATGTTGAGGAGTTCCACCCAGTTTAGAGAACAAGTTGGGTAAAGATTCTTTTCTAGGCTTCCATTATGTATGTACTTGATGAGCCCTGACTTTTCGGTATATTTATACATACACATTTATTCAGTCCCATACAGTCAAATATATCCCATATATATACATACACCAAATATTTACATTGAGACCCCTCATAAAGTGCCACATTAGCACTCTCTCACCCTATATATACTATTACCCTCCAAAGCAAAGGTAAGCTCTCACTCTCTCATTACACACACAAACACTCTCTCCACAGCTCTCTCTCACTGAGAAGAGCTTCCATATACAAGTTTTATACACAAATCAAAGACTGATTCTTACGCCCGAGGGTAATAGCGGGGCAACCCCCCGCACCCCTAACGGTGCTATTTTGCAGATTCTTCCCGAGGTGCCGACGTGTTTCCGCTACTTTTGCCACCCCGGGGGGCTGATTTTTCTGGCGTCATCAGTGGTTCCATTGCCGGGAAGCGCCATCTTTTCCGGTTTGACGCCGCCGGAGAAGATGCCCATGGAGAGAGAGCTCGGTGGCTCATTTCGTGGCTTCCACCACTTCCAAAAAGTGGCATCCACCAACTTCCCTCACCATCTCATCTTGGGGGAACTCTGTGCAAAACCCAAAAATTTACATTCAAGCAAGCTTGAGAAAATCCAAGAGAGCTATTTATTCAAAAAATATAGCTGCCAAAAACCAAAAGATAGCAGCCTGTTTTCTTTCTTATTCTTACCAATTTTCATACACTACCTCATATAAACCCCTATTGAAAAACAAATTTTCCGTTTCCACTGCCTAGCCGGAATTACTCGCCGGAACAAGCCACCAAAATTCATCAAGAAACCTCTTATGTCCAAGCTAAATAGCTGGCCACGACTCCACGAAAGTGGATAGCCGCCACCTAGCTTGAGCATTCAAAGAGTAGTCTTGTTGTCAAAAAAAAAAATGAAGTCAGAGAAAAAATGGACGGAATAAAATTCCGGCGAGTCAAAAACAACATCAGAGCTGTACTCTCCTAGTCCAGACGAAAACAATGGCAAAAAAATCACCGTCGTCGGAGTGGTAATACTCCGGCAATACTATTTCGAGGTGCCGGCATTTTTGCCGGATTTCGGCTATATACCAGTCACCGGCCGAGCTAGAAGACTTAGCAAGGTTATTCACGTTTCTGTCTGTCAAAGAAAAAGGAAAAAGGGGAAAATAGGCTGACAGAAGTTATTGTTTGGGTACCAAAGTCAACAAACACGGCATGTCGGCATGGTGGAGTAAAGAGAGACGTAGAGAAAGGGGCAAACAAAAAAGAAAGCCCACGTTGTTGGCAGGTTGGGACAGACGTTGGGGCCCACCGTGTCAGAGTACAACCGAGAGGCACAAATAGCGGCAGAGAGAAAATGATGGGAGGCACCAAACCTTGACCACACTCCGGGAGGCAGAGCCTCAGCCCGCAGGCCGCAGTCTCACCTCCCCGGCCATCCCTCAGTCCGAATTTACAACAAAAGAAACAAAATGGCAAAGGCAAAAGCAAATACCTGGAAGTGCGATCTCCGTGATCGCAGCGGGCATCAACGACGACCTCCCTGCCCGTGCCTAAAATCCTTGGCCGCCGTCTTCCTTGGTCGCCAACCGTGACCTCACCGGCGAAATCATGCCCGCTCATCCTAGTCTTTGTGACTCCAAAAAGGGTGATCGAGATAAAAGCAGCATTGCTGCCACCTTCTCTCCCCTCACCGGCGAAATCATACCCGCTCATCCTAGTCTCTGTGACTCCAAAAAGGGTGATCGAGATAAAAGCAGCATTGCTGCCACCTTCTCTCCCCTCACCGGCGAAATCATGCCCGCTCATCCCAGTCTCCGTGCCCGTGGCCGCTGCCCGCTCCGGTGACTCCCCTGCTTCCATGCCCGCATATCCTTGCCCGGTAGCCCGCAGCTCGTCAGCTCATCTACCCGCAGATCCTTGCTCTTGCCCGCTACCTGTCCATCAGAACCAAAAAGGGTGATCGAGATAAAAGCAGCGTTGCTGCCACCTTCTCTCCCCTCACCGGCGACCTCCTTGCTCGGCAGCCCGCAGCTCGTCAGCTCGGCAGCCCGCATATCCTTGCTCGTACTCACAACCCTCAGTTTGTGCAACCTACTACCCAAGCAAAACTCATGGATTGGAGAGGGTTAAAACCCAAGATTGTGCCAATCCGTAAGTTATTCCCACCAGCCTCAAAAGCTAGAGTGGATGCCCGTAAGCGGATGCCAGTAGGTTCAAGAGCCAACATATGAGCTCCTACCTACTGATGCGCAAAGATCCTTTAAGATCCGCAAGCCTATATGTGTACAAAGGGTCATTACGTCCGTACTAAGATCGCGGGGAGGATACTCCGTCCTGCCCGTGTGACACCACCAAAAATAAGTGGATATAGATGCCAGCGGGGACAAAGACCGAAAGTCCGCCCCGCTCAGTGCGCGAAGGTCCTCGTTAGGGCCGTTACTCGTATGCCTGTATGTGACAAAGACCTACATATAAGCCCGTTCACCTGATCGCCATGAGACCCTCACAAAAAAACTCAAGGGGTTTTGAATAAAGGGTCAAAAAGCGTGAACCTCCAATAAGGGGATACAGTTGCCGGTAGGTTAAAGGGCCTCTATGCTAAATATGCTCCTACCTACTGATGCGTAGACAATAGCCTCACGGCCACCTTCTACATGCCCTATGAAAGTAGCTTGCCTTGGTTACTTTTGACTTACACCACGGCTCGCAAGGCTGGGAATAAGTGTAAATGGATGGGAGTGATCAAAAGAGTTTAACAAAGCCAAATAGACAAACTGGGGTCAAGACCCCTAAATTTGCCACGAGGCCAAACAAAGACGATCATAGTGAAATGGGGCTAACTCTCACGAGAAGACCACAAAGGTTTTCAAATAAAGAGTTAAACAATAAGCCTACGGGCAAAGATCCAATAAGCCTACGGGCAAAGATCCAACCATAAGCCTACGGGCAAAGATCCAATAAGCCTACGGGCAAAGATCCAACCATAAGCCTACGGGCAAATATCCAATAAGCCTACGGGCAAAGATCAAACAACAAACTAATATCAAAGCCAGATATCCTCATAGAAAAATTCTATAAAGCCGACAAGCTAAATATTTACGCGCCAATAAGCCTTCGGGCAAATATATTTGAAACTACCTGCAGGTTTATGCATATTTGGAGCTCAACAGCCAGCTCGGGGGCTCGCTCATTCTTATTATTGGATATTCATCCACGGGCTACGTGCCCGCTTTATCTACTCTCGGGAATCTCCGAGAGCTTTATTCAAACTACCTCCGGGATCTATGCTTATTTTATGGTGCTCTCCCACCTATATCCGGAAATCTCCGGCCATCTTTGGCGTTTATAGGCAGATCGCTGCCTCCAGCCTCCGTGGCTCCTAGTCCTCCGTGACTCCTAGTCTCCGCGACTCCTAGCCTCCATGGCTCCTAGTCCTCCGTGACTCCTAGTCCCCGTGACTCCTAGTCCTCCGTGACTCCTAGTCCTCCGTGACTCCAAGTCCTCCGTGACTCCCTAGTCCTCCGTGACTCCCTAGTCCTCCATGGCTTCTAGTCCTCCGTGACTCCTAGTCCCCGTGACTCCCTAGCCTCCATGGCTCCTAGTCCTCCGTGACTCCTAGTCTTCGTGACTCCTAGTCCTCCGTGACTCCTAGTCCTCCGTGACTCCAAGTCTCCGTGACTCCTAGCCTCCATGGCTCCTAGTCCTCCGTGACTCCTAGTCCCCGTGACTCCTAGTCCCCGTAACTCCTAGTCCTCCGTGACTCCTAGCCCCGTGACTCCAAGTCTCTGTGACTCCTAGTCTCTGTGACTCCAAGAGAGGTGACCGAGATAAAAGCAGCTTGTCGCTGCCACCTTCTCTCCCCTCTCCGACGAGCAAGGGCTAGTGACCGCAGATCCAGACCGTAGTCCGATGAGATCGTGCCAATACTTCCCAGTCTCAATGACCGAGATAAAAGCAGCTCCTAGCTGCCACCTTCTCTCCCTAGACCTCAATCTCCCAGACTCCTGCCTCCAGGATTCAAGCCAATCTGGCGAGCTCCGAGCTCCAGCCATAAATATATACTCAAGCCAGCCTCTACCTAAATCGTACTCCTCGCTCCAACCATAAATAATCATCACTTGGAGTAGGGGGCTATTGATGAGCCCTGACTTTTCGGTATATTTATACATACACATTTATACAGTCCCATACAGTCAAATATATCCCATATATATACATACACCAAATATTTACATTGAGACCCCTCATAAAGTGCCACATTAGCACTCTCTCACCCTATATATACTATTACCCTCCAAAGCAAAGGTAAGCTCTCACTCTCTCATTACACACACAAACACTCTCTCCACAGCTCTCTCTCACTGAGAAGAGCTTCCATATACAAGTTTTATACACAAATCAAAGACTGATTCTTACGCCCGAGGGTAATAGCGGGGCAACCCCCCGCACCCCTAACGGTGCTATTTTGCAGATTCTTCCCGAGGTGCCGAAGTGTTTCCGCTACTTTTGCCACCCCGGGGGGCTGATTTTTCTGGCGTCATCAATACTCGTAAACGAGGATCTTGTGATTGGGTTCTTTGCAATAACCAATCAGAGACAAGAGATTCTCCCGTGATGAAGGCCAGAAACCAAGTTAATCTCCTCATCAAATCTATCGCGAGATTTTGATGCCAAAAGCTTGATGGCAACAGTTGTATCAACATCATCGATCTGGATGTGTCCCTTGTACACCCTTCCTTCTCCCCCAACCCCCAGGAGTTTGGTTTTGTCAAAGTTGTTTGTGGCAACCTTGATAGCAGCAAGAGAAAACTGACAAGGCATGGCTAATTTCACACCAGAATATTGATAGTAAAATTAAGAAAAGAGCTTACCGTAACCCCCAGATCTGCTATCAACTCTGATCTGTCTTCCTTGCAATCTACCTGTGCAATGGAGAAAGGTAAAAAGTACGGGGAACCTAGCTAGCTCCATTAATCATATCCAACTTTTGAAAATTTAGACAACAATTCGAGAAATTAATTGAAAAGGGTAGTACTAATCTCCTTTAATTTTATTTTGGAAGAGGTGATTTGAAAATTAAGAAAAAAATAAGAATTAAGGAAAATATAAGAGTAAACCTGGAAGATCCTTCAATAATCATCTTCATTTTTCTAACAGCAACGCCATTCGAATTGATCAGTGGATTTCAGCAACGCAGTTCTGTTTTAGTGAAATCCAAAAAAAAAATAAAAAAATACATAGATTCCTCTCATTTTACTAATCCTCTTTTCTTTTCTTTTGGATATTTCTATTTGCACAATGAAAATTCTATTTGTACAATGTTTCCTAAATAAAAGTGATTCATTAATGTACAATGGGTGGTGGGAATTTGTGCACTACTAGTTTTGATTCCTTTTGTCATGATTCTCGTGCTCTCTTCTCTTCTTTCCCACCCAATATTTATTACACCATATTATAATTTTTTAAAAATAATTTCTTCTCAAAAATTAAAATAGTCAAAATCTAAATTACCTCCTCTGTCCTCACCTCAAAGTAAACTTTATAGCTTTTCACACATTAAAGAACAATTATTAATACATATCAAATAATAGATTAAATTACCTTTTGAATATTTCAAATATCTAATTAATTAAATAATTTTACAATGACAACTACCTAATCATTAATAAGAATAGTGTAAATATAATGTGTCAATATTATATAAACAACTGTAAAACTACAAGTATTTTGGGACAAAAAATCTCTCATAGAACTGCAAGTATTTGAGGATGGACGAAATAGTTTTTTCGGAGATATTAGAAAAAAGTGTTTTTGAAAATGCGCGATAATGTGTCAATATTATATAAAAAACTGTAAAACTGCAAGTATTTTGGCCGGTATTGGATGGGCTTGGGCTTGGCCGACCTTGGCTGGCTTGATCTTATTCGATTTTAATTATTAGACTTTATTATTTTTAATGGAATATTATGCTTAGTGCCTAATCTTTGAATATTCTGGTGTTTAATTAAAGATGTTTTGACTAATCTTTCCTAATCAGAAAATGACCCACAATATAAATTATAACATTTTGCTTAATGGCTAAAGCCTAACTATACCCGTCGAATTTCGACGGGTTACTCACTAGTTATTTGAAAAAAAAGGTCAAGCATTTGCAATTAATAGCCCCAAGTTGCTAGTAGTAAAAATAGGGTGAGCCATACTTTAAAACTTCAAGATAAATATTGATAAATTTTTAGAATATGGAGATTTTTTGCACATTATTTTAATAAAAAAAAATGTGTAAATAGTAGGACCCATTTTTTTAGTTTCCTAAATATTATTACAAAAAGAAAAGTAATTCATTCCATATGAAAGTATAAATTACTAGAAAAAATATTGAAATTAAAATGATTACTGCTCCTCTCATTAAATTCATTCTATGTGAAAGTCTAAATTACTAGAAAAAAATTATAGCAATCAAAATTATTGTTTCTATAATTTAGTTTTATTTTTTGGTTTTCCTAAATATTATTAAAAAAAATATTCCAAGTAAAAGTCTCAATCACTTGATAAATATTGAAATCAAAAGTATTACTACTACTACTCCCATTAAATTCAATCTGACATACTACTCTACTTTATCATGAAAAAAATATTTTTATTTTTTACATGGATTAAAAAAAAAAGGAATTTCTAGCTTGTAGACTATTTTTAGGACAGTGATTACAAAATTTGAAATTTTCACTTTTAATCGGAAAACGATAATATAAAAATAATGATCAAAAGTTAATTCATTATCTTTTAGTTTTTCTAGGTTATTTACACATTTTTTTAATAAAAAAATTATGCAAATAGTAGCACCCCTTTCTTTTTTCCTCTTTTGGGAGTGGCGCTATTCACACACCAAGAGTTGTGAGTACAACAATCATTACTCTTATTGCAAAATTCTTATTCTTATGGATTAGAAAAACAATACTCCTTCCTTCTATCGATCGAAAGCTTCACATTTTGCCAAAATGGGTGTCCCATTTAAAAGCTTCACTTTTTCTAAAATAGCAAAGAATCTTTACTATTACACCCACTAATTCTCTCTCATACTTTACTTTTATACTCACAACACCAATCAACTTTACTATTCCCTTAACGCATTCTCTCTCCTATTTTACTTTTATACTCACAACACTTTCTCTACTAACTTTTTTTCTTAATTTGCGTGTCATACTTAAAGTGGTGAACCTTTAAACGGGACGGAAGGAGTAATATACTTAGTACGAAGAAATCACGCATATGTGGTCATGTTGGCTGAACGTCTTTAGGTTTGTTCAGCCAAATTGGGCCAAAAAATGTAAAGACCTTCGATTATTGTTGGTGGGATCCAATTGGCCCGGCGATCGAAGTTTTGTTTTTAGAGGCATTTACCATATAATTCCTCTAACAAAGCAATACTATCTCGTAGGACAAGCTGTATTTTGCTTAACCATATAATCTCTAGCTTAATAAGTACATCCTCCCAGCATTTTACTAAGTTCACCCTCCTATCATTTTACTAAGTCCACTCTCTTTATCAATTTAATTTTGTTGGTGTAATGCCTTAGGCGTATAGTTATTTTGACTTATAACTAATACCGTTATGTAATCGTCTTTACCATTTATAATAGAGAATGTTTATCTTGAGTATTATATGTTTTACATGTTTTGTTACAACATTCTGTGTCCCTAGTTATTGTGAATAACTAGTATAAGTTGGTAATGGATAATCATGGAGATGATTATATGCATGGGGATGCACATTACACTTATGTGTACTTGTTAGAGAACAAAGTACTAGACTGACCCATCTATGAGATTTATGACATGGACTATGGTCATATATGTCATGATTAAATCTCATGATAGTCGTGTCATTTGAATCATTAATGCCTGAGATTATCATCGTCTTCCACATGATGAATGTTGTGTTTGATGTAGTCTAACACTATCTTTAATAGGATAGCAATAAGGGCTATGTTGGCAGGATTGGATTCTTGTAGGGAAGAATGATAAGTCAAGAAGAGATTTGTCCCTCGTTAAGAGAGATGTCTGCTTGGGCCCCTCGATAAATAGTGTTGATGAAATGTGTGACCGCACTCAAGAGATTTGATAGAGATCAAACGCACTTGGATTATCAATATATTTGGAATAAAGAAAGCATTGAACAATATAAGTTGACATGAACCATGACTTATGTTCAATATGACATCGTGTGACAAAAGGATTGTGACATTGATCTATCAAGGAATCAAACTTTGATGTTATATTTAATTGGGTGTACATAATGACTTGCTAGAGATCACTTATGTCTTGTGAGGTTGATGTTTCAACTCACTACCAACATAAAATATAATTTCTAAAGGGTCACACACAAAGAACGGATTGAAAATGGCTCAGAAATGAAAAGAGGAGGGGGCGATCGCGCCTTTTCTCTGGTCTAAAATCACATGACGATTTATAATTATTTTGCGAGAAGTCAAGTCGTAACATTTAAACCCCCTATGATTAGCTGGGTATCCCAAGAAAACACACGGTGTAGAACGGGCCTGAAGTTTGTTGATTATTGTAGAAGGAAACAACGGGTAACAAAGACACCCGAACACACGAAGATGACTATACGTAGGATCCTTAGCATACAAAATTTTAAGGGGAGATGTATATGGTGAGGACCTATGAGGGATAATATTTAGAAGATATGTAGCTACTTGAATTGCATGATGCCAAAAGGAAGGTGGAAGAGAGGCATGAGTTAACATGGTACGAACCATGTTATTAATAGTTCTAATTTTACGTTCGGCCGTCTCATTTTGAGAAGAAGTATAGGGACAAGAGAGACGAAAATCTAAACCATTTTGTTTGCAAAATTTCTCAAATGGTTTATTATCAAATTCACGTCTCATTTTTGAGAAGAAGTATAGGGACAAGAGATGATGTGTATCCGCGAGCGCGATTTTTCTTTTGAGCCGCCCGACAAGACTCTTGCTTGTTTCTTTGGAAAAAGCTTTGAAAAATCTTTTTCAGACCTTTTTTAAAAAAAAAATCATTTTCGGAGTCGCCACGCCGTTTTTTGTTTAAGGGTCAAAACTTTGAAAAATACCCAAAATTGGAGAAAATAGGTTCGGAGGTCACTTTACATTCCGGGAAAAACGTTGGTGTTCACCCGGAATGCCTTGTACGACGAGTCTTCCTCACTTGAAACCTTTTTTTTTGTGTGTGTGTGTATTTAAAGGGACTTTTCTTAAAATAACTGAGATTATAAGGACTGAACTGAAAAACAGTTTGAAAACAGTGATTAAACTGAAAATAACAGGAAAAAATGGGGGACTGTTTGCAGATGACAGTGTCATCCGCATGGACAAGACTGCAGTGCAATCTTATCCGCGCGGATAGGGCTGCAGTCTCAATATTTTACAGTTTCCAGTATAGTCACTGTAATTTCCAGAAAGTTAACTGGATTTACAGGACTTAACTGGAATTGTAACTGAAAGGCAGAAAGTAAATGGGGATTTGGATTTTGGCATCCATGCTTGTCCTCTCTTTCCCTAGACTTTGATTAGTGGTCATAAGTGATGAATCCATTAATCAAGTCATCCCGGGGATACGTTAGGACTTTGTGAGCATTTCATTTGCTAGGGAAAAGGGGAATTTGACATGAAAGTAAATTGACAAGTGAGTTAGGTCAAGATGTATCAACTTTTAGAGAAAGATCTCTAAGGTGGTCATAAGATGACCATCCTTGAGATCCTTACTCAAGTGTATCTCCTACATCTTGTGTGACCTATTTTGGGATGTCTAGATGATGTTCATCCAAGGAAAGTGTTCCAAGGTGAGCATCTTAGACATGGGGAGGGGAATTTGCAAGGAATGTAAATAATGTGGACCATTTGAAATGATCATTTATGGAGATTGACTCCAAGATAACTATATTGAGGTCAAGGAAGCAAGTAAAACTAAGTATGTAAAGAAGCATGAAATATGGACCATTTGAAGTGGTCATCCATGGAGATGAACTCCAAGATGACCATCTTCTTGGTCAAACAAGCAAGTACCAAGAGATGTAAAAAAGGGAGTGGGGGAATGACATAAAATAAAAGGGGATGTGGATCATTTTGGAGGATCATTCATGGAAATGGGTTCCATGGAGATCCTCTTGGATCATTGGGACAAGAGGAAAAGGGGAGTTCAAACAAGAAGTAACAACAACTACTTCACATCATTTATATAGGAAGATGTAGGTATGGTTGAGTTTTGAGTAAGGAAGAACAAGGGTATTACCAATGTTTCTTGAACTTGAGTGTAGGGTTTGAAGGTTTCAAGGGGTTAGGAGTTGTTTTGGGATGGATTGGAGGATGAATATGGTGTGGAATTTGAGTTTTGAAAGTGTAAACGGTTGTTTGAGGGTTAATTTGGGCAAAGTGACAGTAGGTTTTCGTATTTTTGGGGTTTTTTTTCTCTATATCAAACTGAGGGAGAAGGGGGGTATTTATAGGTTTCCTGGGTGCTGATCTTATCCGCGTGGACAAGATTGTAGGAGAAATCTAATCCGCACGGATGACCCCAGCAGGCGTGCCTGTATTTGCAGAAAGCTGTTTCTGGCAGTTTTGGCTTATCTAAATGGTCAATATTCCTTTTCCTTGGAAATGACAGACTTCCAGCAAGGTAATTGTTCATTTTTTTTATTTCTAAGAGGTCCTTCCTCATTCAAATTGTCAAAATAATGTCCAAAATGCCCCTAAATGATAATAAATCATTAATTTGGGCTGACGGAACATTAACGACCCAGATTGGGTTACTTACAGTATCCCCTCGGCGACGGTACTTCCAGGGGAAGTGGGGTCGTCGACAAAGTGAGGATCCCAATCTGGCAAACGTTGCCGAGATGGACGAGGAGGTGACCGAGGCGGCCGAATGGCTGGACCCTTAATGAAAGGATTCCTACGTATCCCTTGTGGGAATTAATCAAGTCGGTCGTAGTTCAGGTCTTGCGGGGGAAAGGAGCGATCAAACGAATGGACCTCCCACCGCATTTTTGTCGTCGAAGGTAGATTCGACTAACGAAGGCGTTGCCGAAGGAAGACTCGACTTAGCGAAGGCGTTGCCGAAGATAGACTCGACTTAGCGAAAGCATCGCCGAAGACTGACTCGACTTAGCGGAGGCGTTTCCGAAGACTGACTCGACTTAGCGAAAGCTAGTTGAGTAAACCCGTAAAATTGTTGACTCGACTTAGCGGAAGCTAGTTGAGTAAACCCGTAAAAAGTACAGGGAACCTAGCTAGCTCCTTCAATTTTATTTTGGAAGAGGTGATTTGAAAATTAAGAAAAAAATAAGAATTAAGGAAAATATAAGAGTAAACCTGGAAGATCCTTCAATAATCATCTTCATTTTTCTAACAGCAACGCCAATCGAATTGATCAGTGGATTTCAGCAACACAGTTCTGTTTTAGTGAAATAAAAAAAATGATACATAGATTCCGAGAATTGTTATATAAACCCGTAAAATTGTTGAGTAAACCCGTAACGTACAAATTACAATTATGCCATCAAATGAAATTACTTTTCTACCCCTAATTCATACACCCATTATCCCACCTTCCCCGTAATCAATTTTTCACCTATCTTCCACACCTTCTCCATTTTTCACCATTAATCTCACCCTCTTCATTTTTTTTGCATAATAAAATTACCTCCCTCCCTTTCCTCCTACTCTCATTTCTCAAACATCAAAAAATCACTACCTCCCTTTCCTCCTACATATAAATTTGTTAAACTTTTTTTTTTTTTCGTTTTGCAAAAATTCGGCCAGTAGTGACCGAAATTCAGTTCAGGTTCGGCCACACCCGGCCAAAAATATTGAAAAAGTTCGGCTCTGGTTTGCCGAATTTGGGTTGTTTTTTCGGTCGGTACCGGTCGAATTTTTAAATTATTTCGGCACACCTGGCCGAACCTTTCAAAATGGTTATGTCACACCCAGCCGAATATTTAAAATATGTCGGACATCTTCTTGTAAACATTTGTTTAACTGCAAATAAAACATCAAAAAATCAAACTCAATACAATTTCATATCATATCATATCAAAATCAAACACTTAACATCACATTGAAAAAGTTCGGCCATAAGTGACTGAAAATAGTCAAAAAATTCTGCCGGGTGTGGCTAATTTTTTAAGAAAAGTCCGGTCGGGTGTGACCGATTTTTTTACCAATTTTCGTCCACTACTGACCGACCAGATCCAAATTTTCGGTTGGTAGTGGCCTAACCACCCAAATCCAGAAATTTAAATATAATCGAACCGAAAATCGAAATTTCTCACACTTTCTCTAAAAATTAGTTGATTTCTTCTTTTTTCTTTCTCTCAAACTAATTCTCTCTCTTTCTCTCTCTAAAAATGGTGGTGGGTGGTGTGGGTGAGAGAGAGTAAATGAAAGGGTTAACGGGTGTGGGTGTGGGTGTGTGAGTGAGTGGGGGTATAAAGGAAAAAGTGAGGGGTTTGTTTTAATTTTTTGGGGTGTTTTTAGCTTTACGGGTTTACTCAACAATTTTACGGGTTTATATAACAATTCTCATAGATTCCTCCTATTTGACTAATCCTCTTTTCTTTTCTTTTCTTTTTTCCTATTGCAAAATTCTTGTGGATTAGAAAAACAATACTCCCTCCGTCCCATTGAAAGCTTCACCTTTTGCCAAAATGGGTGTCCCATTAAAAGCTTCACCTTTCCTAAAATGGCAAAGAATCTTTACTATTCCACCCACTAATTCTCTCTCCTACTTTACTTTTATACTCACAACACCAACCAACTTTACTATTTCCTCCACTCATTTTCTCTCCTATTTTACTTTTATACTCACAACACTTTCTCCACTAACATTTTTTCTTAATTTGCGTGTTGTTGGTGATTTTAGTGTCATCAACTGTTTTATTGTAATGGTGATTTACTAGAGATCAATGTGATTTGTATTAGACTCGGATACGAATAAGGAAAAGTGTGGAGTACACACTCGTTTAAGCTAAAATAAAATCAACCTCGATAAAGAAGTAAAAGTTAAAGGGTAGCACATTTTGCTGATGTGCTCGGCCGAGCAGAGTTCTTGACTCGACCGAGCAGAGCATAGCAGATTGTCCAAGTTTCTGGATAGCCTTGCTCGGCCGAGGAATATGCCTTGCTCGGCCGAGCAGTATGATTGACACGGCCGTGCAGTTGGGCAAAATGACTTGGGCCATCTTTGCTCGGCCGAGCAAGTCCCTTGACTCGGCCGAGCAGTTCCTGAACAGGTGCCAGTTCAAAATGAAAAGGCACATTGCTTGGCTAAAGTCATGTCTTTTGATTGTACCCTTTATCTGATGCCTCTCCATCTGTATATATACAGAAATTGATCTCATTTGTAGATACATGAAAAACTCAAGAGTGATACAACAATAACGAAAGCAAAATCAATTCTCAAGTTTTAGATTTGTCTTCTTTGCCTAGAAACAAATTGTGTGATTGTCTTATCCCAATAAGGATTTCATGTAACCCAGACAAGAAGGGTCGAAATACTTTATTCGGAAAGTGGATTATACACGATTCAATCATATATCCAGCCTTGTTATCAATATCAAGACCCTATATTCCCCAACAAACGAATAAAGTATTTAGGTGATACTCATGGCTGGTGGAAGTACTGTGAAGGAGATGACGACTAAGTTTGGAAAGCTAGACAAATTTGAAGGACAAGATTTCAGGCGTTGGCAGAAGAAGATGCACTTCCTTTTGACAACGTTAAAGGTGGTGTATGTTCTTTCTACCCCTATTCCAGAATTGCTTGAAGATGACAACTTGGAAGCAGTCAGACGTAGATCAAAGTGGGAAAACGATGACTACATCTGCAGAGGACACATATTAAACGGTATGTCTGATTCTTTGTTTGACATTTATCAAAATGAGGAATCGCAAAAGAGTTATGGGATTCTCTTGAATCCAAGTACATGGCAGAGGATGCTTCTAGTAAGAAGTTCCTTGTAAGTAATTTTAATAATTACAAGATGGTCGATTCAAGACCTGTCATGGAACAATTCAATGAACTCCTTAGAATCCTTGGACAATATACACAACACGGGTTGAAGATGGATGAGTCAATATCTGTTTCAAGTGTGATTGATAAGTTGCCTCCCTCCTGGAAGGATTTCAAACACACTTTGAAATGGTTAACGCCATGTTGTCTTACTCGGGCTTGAGTGACGGGTTTTGGGGAGAAGCCATGTTAACGGCTTTTCATTTATTGAATAGAGTTCCTAATAAAAGGAACAAAATTTCCCCATATGAGCTTTGGTATAAGAAACGACCAAACTTGACATTTTTGCGAGTTTGGGGATGTAGGGCCGTGGTTAGACTTCCGGACCCTAAAAGGAAAAAGTTGGGAGAAAAAGGTATTGACTGCATCTTTGTTGGATATGCTGAGCATTCCAAGGCATATAGGTTTTATGTTATAGAACCTAGTGATTTCATTTCTATTAACACAATTATAGAATCGAGAGATGCAATCTTTGATGAGAATCGTTTCTCTTCAATACCTAGACCAAAGGATATTATATCAATGTCTGCTGAATCTCAAATGGATGATCATTCAATTGATGTACCAAGTGAGACGCCCGAACCTCGTAAAAGTAAAAGAGCAAGAAAAGCTAAATCATATGGTTCTGATTTTCAACTATATTTAGTTATGGGATCATGAGATCAAATTGAATCTCAATACTCTTACTGTTATAGTATAGAGGAGGATCCAAGAACTTATGACGAAGCAATAACATCTCGAGATGCTGGTTTTTGGAAAGAAGCAATCGATGATGAGATTAGTTCTATTATGAAAAATAATACATGGGTCTTGTCTGATTTACCACCAGGCTGTAAACCTTTAGGGTGCAAATGGATCTTCAAAAAGAAGATGAAAGTCGATGGAACAATTGACAAGTTTAAAGCTCGATTGGTGATCCAAGGCTTTAGACAAAAGGAAGGGATCGATTACTTCGATACCTATGCACCGGTTGCTCGTATCACTACTATTAGATTTCTGATAGCTTTGGCAGCTATCCAGAATCTATTGATCCATCAAATGGATGTCAAAACAGCATTTTTAAATGGTGATTTGGAAGAAGAAGTGTATATGAAACAACCTGAAGGATTTGTTATGCCAGGTAATGAGCATAAGGTATGTAAGTTAATTAAGTCATTGTATGGGCTGAAGCAAGCACCTAAACAGTGGCATCAAAAAATTGATGAGGTTGTTTTGTCGAATTATTTTGTATTAAATCAGTCCGACAAATGTGTATATAGCAGATTTGATGAATCCAGTAAAGGTGTAATCATCTGCCTATATGTAGATGACATGTTGATTTTTGGCACAGACCAAAATGTAGTTGATAAAACTAAGAAGTTTTTGTCATCAAAGTTTTCTATGAAGGACATGGGAGAAGCCGGCGTAATTCTTGGTATAAAGATTAAACGGATGAACAAGGGAATTGCAATTACTCAATCTCATTATATTGAGAAAATTCTCAAGAGGTTTAATTGTGATGATTGTTCTAAAGTTAGTACTCCCATGGATCCTACTGAGAAACTTGTGTCAAACACTGGTAAACCTGTGTCACAGCTCGAATACTCAAAAGTCATAGGCAGTTTGATGTATGCTATGATGGGCACTCGACCTGATATTACTTATGCAGTTGGAAGATTGAGTAGGTTCACTAGTAATCCTAGTAGACAACATTGGCATGCTATAACAAGGGTGTTCAAGTACTTAAAAGGTACTATGGACTATGGTTTGTGTTATTGTGGACATCCTTCTATATTAGAAGGTTACACAGATGCTAGTTGGATCAACCAAGAAGATTTATCTTCTACTAGTGGTTGGGTGTTCTTGTTTGGAGGAGGTGCCATTTCTTGGGCTTCCAAAAAGCAGACATGTATTACACATTCTACAATGGAATCTGAGTTTGTAGCATTGGCTGCTGCTGGTAAAGAAGTAGAATGGCTTCGAAACTTGATATATGAGATTCCATTATGTCCAAAACCGATATCACCAATATCTATCCATTGTGATAGTGCAGCTACGTTGGCTAGGGCTTATAGTCAAATATATAATGGCAAGTCTAGACACTTAGGTGTCAGACATAGTATGATTCGGGAGTTAATCATGAATGATGTGATATCAGTTGAGTTTGTTCGGTCGCAACAAAATTTGGCTGACCACTTGACGAAGGGGTTAGCCAGAGACTTGGTAAATAAGTCTGCAATGGGAATGGGATTAAAGTCCATTTAATCCTCTAATTGTGAGATACCCAATTCCCTTCTAATACAACGTTAGAAGCTTGAATTCAATGTGGAAAGCTCGCAGTTGGAGATTGGAACACATGTTATTATCTTTCCTAAGGTATGTGTTCAGACCTGCAAGTAATGGTTAGGTTGAAGAATATCTTCTTAATAGTTCCTTTGAAAAATTGCAACTGCAGGTGCAAGATTAATGGAACTACCTATGTGGACATGAAGTTTTACCGCTTCAAGAAGCTAGGACTTGGCTTCCTATATGTTCACTATTGGATATGGACACATGGATTGTAATAGTGTCAAGATTAAACAAAGAGAATTGTACTAAACTTATGTGTATAGTATCTTCAGGTATTCATATGAGTTGACGGGTTCAATCGTTAGGACACCCCGATTCTCGAGTATTTGAAATGTGCATTATACTAAGATGAAAATTCAATCGCAAGACATTTTCATTTACGCATTCGTTTGTTTCGTTATTTATAAAGATTAGTAAATCAAAGGATTACACTAAAATGGAGGGGATTTGTTGGTGATTTTAGTGTCATCAACTGTTTTATTGTAATGGTGATTTACTAGAGATACATGTGATTCGTATTAGACTCGGATACGAGTAAGAGAAAGTGTGGAGTACACACTCATTTGAGCTAAAACGAAATGAACCTCGATAAAGAAGTAAAAGTTAAAGGGTAGCACATTTTGCTGATGTGCTCGGCCGAGAGTCCTTGACTTCCGGCCGAGCGAGCATAACGAGATTGTCAAGTTTACGGACAGCCTTGCTCGGTCGAGGCATATGCCTTGCTCCGCCAGCAAGATATGATTGACTGGCCCAGGTGCGATTCAAAAGACACGGCCGTACAGTTGGGCAAAATGACTTGGGCCATCTTTGCTCGGCCGAGCGAGTCCCTTGACTCGGCCGAGCAGTTCCTGAACAGGTGCCAGTTCAAAATGAAAAGGCACATTGCTTGGATAAAGTCATGTCTTTTGATTGTACCCTTTATCTGATGCCTCTCCATCTGTATATATACAGAGATTGATCTCATTTGTAGATACATGAAAAACTCAAGAGTGATACAACAATAACGAAAGAAAAATCAATTCTCAAGTTTTAGATTTGTCTTCTTTGCCTAGAAACAAATTGTGTGATTGTCTTATCCCAATAAGGATTTCGTGTAACTCAGGCAATAAGGGTCGAAATACTTTATTCGAAAAGTGGATTATACACGATTCAATCATATATCCAGCCTTGTTATCAAGATCAAGACCTTATATTCCCCAACACGTGCCATGCTCAAAATGGTGAACCTGTAAATGAAACGGAGGGAGTAATATACTTAGTACGAAGAAATCACCCATATGTGGTCATGTTGGCTGAACGTCTTTAGGTTTGTTCAGCCAAATTGGGCCAAAAAATGTAAAGACCTTCGATTATTGTGGGTGGAATCCAATTGGCCCGGCGACCGAAGTTTTGTTTTTAGAGGCATTTACCATATAATTCCTCTAACAAAGCAATACTATCTCGTAGGACAAGCTGTATTTTGCTTAACCATATAATCTCTAGCTTAATAAGTACATCCTTCCAGCATTTTACTAAGTTCACCCTCCTATCATTTTACTAAGTCCACTCTCTTTATCAATTTAATTTTGTTGGTGTAATGCCTTAGGCGTATAGTTATTTTGACTTATAACTAATACCGTTATGTAATCGTCTTTACCATTTATAATAGAGAATGTTTATCTTGAGTATTATATGTTTTACATGTTTTGTTATAACATTCTGTGTCCCTAGTTATTGTGAATAACTAGTATAAGTTGGTAATGTATAATCATGGAGATGATTATATGCATGGAGATGCACATTACACTTATGTGTACTTGTTAGAGAACAAAGTACTGGACCGACCCATCTATGAGATTTATGACATGGACTATATATGTCATGATTAAATCTTATGATAGTCGTGTCATTTGAATCATTAATGTCTGAGATTATCATCGTCTTCCACATGATGAACGTTGTGTTTGATGTAGTCTAACACTATCTTTAATAGGATAGCAATAAGGGCTATGTTGGCAGGATTGGATTCTTGTAGGGAAGAATGATAAGTCAAGATGAGATTTGTCCCTCGTTAAGAGAGATGTCTGCTTGGGCCCCTTGATGAATAGTGTTGATGAAATGTGTGGCCGCACTCAAGAGATTTGATAGAGATCAAATGCACTTGGATTATCAACATATTCGGTATAGAGAAAGCATTAAACAATATAAGTTGACGTGGACCATGACTTATGTTCAATATGACATCGTGTGACAAAAGGATTGTGACATTGATCTATCAAGGAATCAAACTTTGATGTTATATTTAATTGGGTGGACATAATGACTTGCTAGAGATCACTTATGCTTGTGAGGTTGATGTTTCAACTCACTACCAACATAAAATATAATTGCTAAAGGGTCACACACAAAGAACGGATTGAAAATGGCTCAGAAATGAAAAGAGGAGGGGGCGATCGCGCCTTTTCTCTGGTCTAAAATCACATGACGATTTATAATTATTTTGCAAGAAGTCAAGTCGTAACATTTAAACCCCCTATGATTAGCCGGGTATCCCAAGAAAACACACGATGTAGAACGGTCCTGAAGTTTGTTGATTGTTGTAGAAGGAAACAACGGGTAACAAAGACACCCGAACACACGAAGATGACTATACGTAGGATCCTTAGCATACAAAATTTTAAGGGGAGATGTATATGGTAAGGACATATGAGGGATAATATTTAGAAGATATGTAGCTACTTAGCTGCATGATGCCAAAAGGAAGGTGGAAGAGAGGCATGAGTTAACATGGTACGAACCATGTTATTAATAGTTCTAATTTTACTTTCGGCCGTCCCATTTTGAGAAGAAGTATAGGGACAAGAGAGACGAAAATCTAAACCATTTTGTTTGCAAAAGTTCTCAAATTGTTTATTATCAAATTCGCGTCCATTATCACATTGGAATGTTATAATGTTACGTTCGAATTGCGTACGAATATAAGCTTGGAAAGAAAGAAAAGTAAAATAAACATCTGATTTTTTTGCAATAGGAAATAACCAAAGGAATTTAGAATAATCATCCAAAAATAACACATAATAACGATGTTTAGAACTACTTAAAACAAGAGAAGTCCATAAATCACTGTGTATTATATCAAAAGGTAATAATGTTGTAGATTGAGTCGGAACAAAAGGTTGTTTTACATGTTTGCCCAACGCACACGCATGGCAAATATGTGAAACAGAAGAACGTCTACAATCTCTCACTTTATTTTTCCTAAGAGACTATGATTGGCGGGCCAGGATGACCTAACTGTTCGTGCCCCAAAAACTGAAGCAGAAGTAGAAGCAGACACAGCGGAATTTGTAGTAATAGGATAGAGATCACCCCAACTATCACATCTCAGAATACGCCTCCCTGTCTGGAAATCATTCACGGAAAAACCAAACGGATCAAATTCAACACTTATCGAATTATCAGTTGTGAATTTTCTAACTGACACCAATTTTTTAACAATTTGTGGAGCATATAAAACATTACGAAGAGTAAGAGGTGGTAGGGGAGGGGTCAAAGTAGCATGTCCATAGCCATGAATTTGAATAGAATTACCATTACCTACTATGATGCCATGCTTATTGCTCAAATTGTAATAAGGTGCAAGAATAGCCTTAGTACTTAGAGATCAATTACCGTAGATAGGTAGAATTAGTTCCTAGAATATTTACAATATATAAAAGATATCCATTTTTCTCAATGTTGAAAAAGAATTAAAAAAAAATCAACTTTCTCTCTCGTTCAAAGAGAAAAACCTTCACTCTTCTCTCTAAAATCAAATAGAAGAAGAATATGATGAGTCAAAAAACAGAATGGAGTTAGGCTTGGATGATCATGAAGAAGGTAGGAAGAGGAGGAAGAAGAAGAAATGCGTTGTATGGACACGAACATAGCTATTTCAGGTGGAAAAACTACACGGTTATACACGTCGATTTGGTGTATGAAAATGGTTTTCGTCACAATTGCAAGAAATTTACACCATGCATAGTTGATATTCGACGCTTAATTATTCTAGTGAGGGTAATACTAAAGTCACAAAAGCGACACAAAATTTGGTTATTTCTACAATGCCAATGGACAGCAACATCAAATATTGACCTACATGCATAAAGAAACCCAATTAGTAATGTACTCCCTTTCCCTTTCCCGTTCGAAAATAAAAAAATGGATCATACACAGAAATTAAAGAGATTTTATAGTGGAGTAATTATGAAAAATAAATTAATAGAAAGAATGTTAGGTATGAAATATTAAGTGGATATTTATTTTGAATATAACAAGTGGGTTCCATTAATAAATAAAGAAAGTATTAAAAAATTACTATTTTGAGATGTGCTTTTTAAATGAAAAATAAAATTTTATGTGTTTTCAAGTGAGACGAGATGAGACTTAGGGATCACATAATTCTAAAGAGAATAATTTAGGTACAACACCCTAAATCATCATATCATATGCACAAATTATGTGGTAGGTAGCACTACTAATAAATGAATTCAAAAGGCAGTACAGCTGAGCTGATGGTGAATTCCTTTCAGTATTTTGGGCCAACCCACAAGCTCGTGGGCTTTTGTTCAGGCTTACTTGAATGGGCTCGAGCTAGCAGGCTGATAAGCCCGTTGTTCAACTCAAACCTGTTATAATTTTAGTAATTTATGCCTACTAATGTTCATATTTTATAGCGAAATGAGTCTTTTTTGGATGTACATAACCACCCATTAATCCATTTTAAACTCCCCATTAATCCCACCCTGTAATCGCACACACGTAGTCCACCTTATTGGACCCATCCGAACCACGACTATGATAACGATTTGATGACCGCGATCACCACTACCATTCTCCACATTAGTATGATATTGTCCGCTTTGAACCCAGTTCGCACGGATTTGTTTTTGGGTAACCCCCAAAAGGTCTCATACTAATGAAGTTGGTGGGTTCTATTATATGCCTGGCAATTATTTCTTCAATTGCCGATGTGGGACTTTGGGTTGCACCCCAACATCTATTAGAGTTGTCAGGCGAGCTCCATTGCCTACTGTCGGTGCTAATGATGATTGTGGCGCACATGTATGTTAAGTTTGAAGAGTGAGTGAGGGGGAAGAGAATGCACAGTAACTGTGGGTGAGTGGTTGTGGGTGGCAAAAAGAGACATGTGGGGAAGGGGAAGGGGAAGAAGAAGGGTGTTAATGGAGAATGTGGGTGGTTGGATTTGGGGTGAGGAAGAAGATAAGGTTGGAGGGTAGTGGTGAGTTTGGGGAAGATGAGAAAGAATAATAGGTTTGACTTTACAATTTTTTATTTTTTTCAAAGGTTGTTTTTTGTTAAAAAATAATAATTTTGAATTGTAATGTTTTTAACGAAATGTAGGCAAAATAAACAATTATTGAACTTTATGGGTAGGAAATGCAATTTTCAAAAAAGTTCGTTAGATTTTTCGTTCATTTTGTTAACTTCCATCTATGGCCATCCAAAAAAGACTCAATTCGCCACAAAATGTGAACATTAGGCACTGAATTGCCAAAATTGTAATATTAGAACCTAAATTGTAATTTGTGTGAAACTTTGGAGTACTAATATGATGTATACGCAGCGGAATAATTTAAAGAGACTCGCCTAACGAATCTCAAATGAGACTTTCCCAAATAAATCTCAGCAACAAAGTTATTTAGACTTTGAGAATAATAACCGAAAAGGGACACAATTGCAAAGCAATAATTTGATTATATAAAACTTGATCTGTCTTTACAAATGAAGGACTGGAGTATTTATAAACCTATTTACAAATGTATTTGAAAAGTTATAAACATGAATCAGCACAAACAAGCAATAGACATGTCTTTTAACAAACAGCCATCAGTTTTCACGAACAGACACCAGCCTCTCCAGGAGCCCCTCGGCCGAGGCAAGGACAACGCTCGGCCGAGCAACCAACGAAAAACCCAAGAGACACAACCCTTCAGGAACAGCACGGCCGAGTCGTAGAATGGGCACGGCCGAGCAACAGCTTTGGCTCGGCCGAGCAAATGGCTTGACTCGCCCGAGCAAAACATCTTTCAACAATCAAGTTTCTGCCTTCGCTCCCTCGACCGAGGCAAGGAACAGCTCGGCCGAGCACTTCTGCATCAGTTTTGTTTTCTTTTAAACATCAGTGTTTTCAAATGCCACGCCATCTTTGTCCCCAAGTTGTTCTTCCTCAATACGATCTACATCATACTCCCCCATTTTAAAAGGATTCGTCCCCGAATCTATGTCATCATAAAGAGGATCATCCGGGTAATAAGCAACCAAATCCGCCACATTAAAAGTTGGGGAGATATTCCATCCAGTTGGTAATTCCACCACATAAGCATTGTCGTTGATTTTCTGAATAATCTTGCAAGGGCCAAGTTTCTTTTGATGTAGCTTGCTATATGTTCCTTGAGGGAATCTTTCTTTGCATAGATGGACCACCACCATGTCACCTACATTGAAAACTTTCAAATGACGTCGCTTGTCTGCATGTTCTTTTTACTTCGCATTTGATTCTGCAATATTTCTTCTCACTTCTGTCTGAACTGCTTCGATCATTTCAGCCATATGCTCAGCGGCAATACTGTATCCCGAAATCTTTGGTAAAGGAATCAAATCTAGAGTATACGTAGGAGGCCTTTGATACGCTATCTCAAAAGGTGACTTCTTCATAGTACGATTTACCATGTTATTGAAAGCAAACTCGGCTGTGGCTAAGGCTAAATCCCACTTTTTAGGAAAATCACCACATAGACAACGAATCATTGAACCCAAAGTCCGATTCACCACCTCTGTTTGACCATCCGTTTGAGGGTGAAATGAACTACTAAATTGTAACGAAGTTTGAAAAATATGCCAAAGAGTACGCCAGAAGTGACTCAGAAATTTTGTATCTCGGTCTGACGTGATTGACTTAGGCACTCCATGAAGGCGAACCACTTCCTTGAAGAACAAACCGGCGATATGTGCAACATCAGATGTTTTCCGACAAGGAATGAAGTGAGCCATTTTAGAAAAACGGTCAACCACCACAAAAACAGAGTCATTTCCTCTCTGCGTCTGAGGTAGCCCTAAAACGAAATCCATAGAAATGTCCTCCCATGGACCATCCGGAACAGGCAAAGGAGAATATAATCCCGTATTCTGGGACCGTCCTTTGTTGCGTTGACAAACCATACATTTCCGAACAAAAGTGTGCGTATCTTTGCGAAGTTGTGGCCAAAAATACTTCCGAGCAACAAGTTCAACTGTTTTGTCCCGACCAAGATGACCATCTTTATGTAACTCCGCAATGAGGCTCTCGCGAATGGAACCGTGAGGGATACACAACCTGTCACGATAAAATAAAAATTCATCTTGCAACAAATATAAGCCAACCAGACCTTCATCGCTACATTTAGCCCATATCTCCGCGAAATCAACATCTGTTGCATACAAACTCTTCAAACAATCAAATCCCACTACTGTGGTATGCATAGTTACCAACAAACTAGCCCGGCGACTCAAAGCATCCGCCACTTTATTAAGCTGTCCACTTTTGTGTTGAATGACAAAAGAAAACTGCTGTAAATAGGATACCCAGCATGCATGCATGCGATTAAGAGTTGTGTTCCCATTCAAGTATTTTAAGGCTTCATGATCCGTATGGAGAACGAATTCACGATGCAGTAAATATTGTTCCCAATGTTTAATAGCCTGTACCACCGCATAGAACTCAAGTTCATAAGTAGTCCACTTTCGCTTTGACTCTTCTAATTTTTTAATCATAAAAGCAACCGGTCTCTTCTTTTGCATCAAGACAGCCCCAATGCCTACCATCGAGGCATCCGTTTCCAATTCGAATGGAATAGAAAAATCTGGTAACACAAGGAGTGGAGCATTAGTCAATTTATCTTTAATCAACACAAAACTTGCTGCGGCCTCGTCACCCCAAGAAAATCCACCCTTCTTCATACAATCAGTTATTGGTGCCATAATAGTACTAAAATTTTGAATGAAACGCCGGTAAAAAGTAGCTAGCCCATGAAAACTTTGTACTTCACTAACGGTTTTGGGAGTTGGCCATTCACGAATAGCACGGACCTTTTCGTCGTCCACCCGTATGCCATCCGCCGAAACAATATATCCCAAAAACAATAATTCATTCAACATAAAACTGCACTTCTTCAAATTAACATACAACTCATTTGCTCGCAATGTCCGCAAAACACTTTGCACATGCCCGATATGCTCCTCTTCAGTTTTGCTATAAATCAAAATATCATCAAAATACACTACCAGAAATTTCCCATTAAACTGTTTGAGAACTTGGTGCATTAGACGCATAAACGTACTCGGGGCGTTGGACAAACCGAAAGGCATTACCAGCCACTCATACAACCCCTCCATAGTTTTGAAAGCGGTTTTCCACTCATCGTCTTGTCTACTCCGTACCTGATGGTACCCACTCTTTAGATCAATCTGTTGGGTTTCGAGGGTCCATGCGCAGCGGAATAATGCAAAATTAACTCGAAAACCCGGAGCCCTAGGATCCGTTCTAGATGATTAATTAAGAAGTATGAAATAGAATTACCAACCTTGTGTGCTTTTGTCGTTGATAAACACGTTCCAACTCCAGATTGAAGAACTAGCGAATCTTCGATGAACGATTCTTGAATCACGAACGTTAGATCTTGATTAGCGAATATCCTCTATGTGTATCCACGCGTTGAACGAACCCTAGAACAATTCTAGGTGGATTGCTAGATCCTTTGATTGAAACTCTTTTCAATCGATGAAGAATAATGGAATGGATTATGTTTTTGATTCTCAATTCTCAATTGAAATCTCTCTTTTGTGTTTCTCTAAACCCAAAACCATGAGAGTGACTGCTAGGGCAACCAAGAGTTTGTATTTATATGTTATAAATATTTACCCTTTGCGAAATCCCTAATTTAAGTCAATTTCGCGTCAGTCCAGTGCCGACGGGACGACTCGTCCCCCAGGGCACGAGTCGTCCCCTTGCACCCAGCTTCTGAATCTGGCGTCCCCTTTAAGGGGAATAGTTGACTCAAGCCCAGGGCACGAGTCGTCCCTATGGGCACGACTCGTCCCCATGGGCACGACTCGTCCCTCAGGACTCTTCCTCTGAATCATTCGTCCCAGGACAAGGGAATAGTTAGTTCATGCCTGGGGACGAGTCGTCCCCTGAGAACAAAAACTCCATATTCTTCATTTTTGACAATTCGTTCGATGTGTGTGACCCCATAGGACTATATTAAGTTGGCAATGAGTTCGATCACATCGATCCTCATAAGACATGAGCGAACTCTAGCAAGCCATTATGCCTACCCAAATAATATAATATCAAGTTCGATTTCCTACATAGAACATATCACAATCCCTTTGTCACACGATGTTATATTGAACATGAGTCATGGTCCAAGTCAACTCATATTGTTCAATGCTTTCTCGTTACTAAGTAAATTGATTAATCGAATGATATTAATCACATTAATTCATTCGGGCATGATCATGCACTACATCAATCTTACTTACGAGTGGCCTAGCAAACATCTCTCTTTACGAGGGACAAATTTCCATCTTGACTTATCATTCTTCCCAACAAGAATCATATCATGCCAATAATAGCCCTTATTGTTATCCGGTTAAAGACAACGTTAAACTATATCAAACATAATATTCATCAAGTGGAAGACGATGATAATCTCAGGTCAAAGGATATCAATGATATAACTATATGAGATTTATTTATGACATACGACCATGACATAAATCTCATAATGGGTCAAGTCCAGTACATTGTTCTCTAACAAGTACCCATAAATCTAATGTGCATCTCCATGCATATAATCATCACATAATTATTCATTAGACTTCATACTTGATGCTACCATGAGAAAACCTGGTTGCACAGTGACTGAAAGGCAGTGGATACCTCGGCTGTTTCCTCTTTGACTGCTCGCCTACACACAAGGAACACACGTCAACTAGGCCGGGGGTGGCTCCGGCGTACCACCTCCGGCGTGAGAATAAGGTTAGATGGACAAGGAGGAAGATATATTAATGGAAACTTAGAGAGAGAGAGAGACATATCATGAAAATAATACTATTCACCCTTTATATACTCCCAAGCCCCCCATGTGCCTTGCACATGGGGGGACACTTGTCAATCATCTAAGGAAAGACTCCCAACCAACCTCAACTTAGTGGGATTTCACTATTCACCTTCTCACATCAATCGTCCATCACTAATATTTAGGGTTAGGGGCGTAGGCGACAATCGACGCAACATCCTGATAGCGCTCTGAGTCCCATGTCGTATTGGCGACAACCCTAGTCCAAGCGGCAACATCGGTCATGTCACCTTAACTTAGGTAGCCTGCGGACAGCATGCTCCCCCTATTCCCACATACATTAGGTCTTCAATGGCTCGGCCATGCTTCTCGCTTAGCCCTATTGCCCGCAAAATAGTACTCCCACGCTCCTCCTTGCCGGGGCCTTATCATAATCCCTGGAGTCTATTCCTTTAATGTCGCTCCAGGCGGGAAAATTTCCTTGGGCGGCCCAGGTCCAGTGGGCTTGGTCCACAACTAGCTATTGGGCCTGATTTCCTATTATTCGGGCCCAATCTATTTTATAGGATCGCATCAGAAGCCCCCCAAGTTCAAGCCTTGGACTATTTATGGTCCAGGCGAGAACTTTCATTGATGTTACATGATTCTCGCAGCTTTTTCTCGCTTTGGCGAGTAACAGAATTTGTATGTCACCTATGTGACACGTGTCATAATGGAGGTGACCCGGACGGTTTGGCAGCCGTACATCTGCCTTGGGAAACGAGCCGTCTCCTTTTAAATGCTCACAATAATGGGGGGAATTTCAAAAATCATACCCCCCATTAATTACCTCTCGTAAATCCCCCTAAACCTTTCCATTCCTACATTTTCGGAGTTTAAAAACCCTTCACCATCATCTCATATCTTTCACTTACCACAGACCGAAGATGCCCCAATTTCCGGTGACCCTATTTCCAATTTCTCTGCATACTCCGGGGCGTTCCAAGGAATTTCATAGGAGGACAGGTGGCGTATAGAGCTTTCCAGCTCCCTTTTCAGCTACTTCTTCAGACTTTTCTCCCAGTTTGCAACTTCCTAGGTAATCATTACTTTTGTTTTTTAATTTTGAATTCCCGCATGAATTCTCGCTTGAATTCTTGCTTTGTGATTTTTTGTTTTTATAAAAAGCCAAATTGTTTTCCAAAACCCGTTAAACTTGGTTAGAGTGCGATAGATGGGGGGAGGGTTTTTAAAAGAGAGAGATAAGGGCATGGGCCTGGATCTCACTTGCAGATCTTCACTTCGTGTTTAGGCGACATGCGTTTAGATGTCGCCCTTTCTTCTTTTCCCACAAACACCTGATCCCATGCACACTTTCTACACAAAGCTATACCCCCCTCGTGCCTGTGACATCTATCTTTCCTTGAACTGATTTTTCTGGTACTATCATAGCCCCCAATTTACTTGGTCCTCCCTTCTATTCACAGGTCATGTCTTCTTCAAACTCGACTTCTGACCACGATGTCTCGGACACCCTAGCGGCCGAGACTTTCGAGCGACAACCTATCTCGCAGGGTTCTTCCAACCCTAATGTCGCAGGCTCCAGCAGTTCTTCTTATACCCATTTGCAAACTCACCATTATGTTAAATACGGGATTAACCCGAATATATACCATGTAGAGCCATATGAGGGGGACTTGTCCCTGGCCGCTATGCAAAATAGGGATGATGGGGTTATAGTGTTTCCATCCCAATTAGACGCCGGCCTGAGGATTCCAATAGATCCTTTCCTTGTCGCAGTTTTAATCCATGCCCAGGCAGCGGTTGTCGACCTTCACCCTAATGCTATCAGGGTCCTTACGAGCTATCTAGTGATTTGTAGGGCCTTAAAACAAGAACCCACTATCCCTTTGTTCGTTAATTTGTTTGACGGTTATACTTCCGTATCTCAGAGACAAGGCGTCGTTGAGAACCGACTTTCCGTTAAGTATAAACATCCTAGACTTCTTACCCCTTTACCTAGGAAAGTCCACAATTGGCAATCCAACCCACTACTGATTACATCCCGTGTAGGTTGGACTCATCCTTGCGACCTTAGCGACATATATACCAAAATCATAACCCGCAATGCCTTAGTTTCTGGCGACACTAGGCTAAAGGCTAAAATTTTTAAGGTTTTAGAGGATGCCTCCGATACAGGGCTGGCATTATTTTCATGGCGGGATATATTATCTCGCCCTTCATTGCTTAGGAAAGTTGGTCTTCCTGATTACCGCTACCCTGATGACGAGTCTCGCCTGATTATAGAGCCACTTGATCCCTACCCTGGTTGGGACCTTCATTCTGGGAATGTTTTTGCCGCCGAGTGTGGGCCTTGCCAAAAGAAAGGCCATTGTTGCAATGCTATGTATGAGGTTTTAAGTACGTATCTCGTCTTTCATTACTTTTTACTTTGTTTTTTCTATTTCTCTTGGATTTCGACTCATGGATATTTTCGATAGACGTGCTAATGCTGCTGCCAGATCTGACGGTCGTCGCAAGCGACTTACCAATGCCCGCCAAGCCGACTTATCCAAGGCTTCAGAGTTAGAGCTCCCAATTTCTCGCGAGGGGGATGATGCTGAGGCGATTGCTCGCGAGAAGGCCGCGGCTGCCGCCGAGAGAGCAGCGGGCCAGACGCGAAAATCTAGTAGAGCCAAGACCCCCCAAAGACCATCCGCCGTTTCGCAGCGAGAAGAGGAGATGGAAATAGAGACAAGTGCAAAGGATGCTGAGGTTGTCGCAGAAGAATTCATCCTGCCAGCCAACTCTCCCCGACCTGCTGGTTCCCGCCCTCACAAAAGGGGGCGCACTGAAGAGGAAGCTGAGGCCGTGGAGGAATCAACTGAGGGTGAAGCCGAGCTGGTGAGCTGGCTTAGAGAGGGATTTGAGATGCCGACGGAAAGAGATGGCTTCTACGATCTTGGCGTGGAGATCGCTTTTGTCCCCCCCCCCCTAGAAGGTTTTAATATTCATTCCTGCGACCCCCACAACAGTCTCATTGGGGCCGGCATGCTTGAGCGGATATGTGACAAGGCAGCGATCAAGGAAGTAATTGAGCAAGACACTGACTTGTCCTTGAACTTTTCCGGCCTTCAAATTTGTGGGGTGAGTATTGCCGCTTAATACTTTACACTTAATACTTTTAATTCATCAACATTCTTCAAAATATTAAACTTTTTTCCCGAACTTTTACAGATAGCGAGTACTTTGCGCGGATTCAGGGACAAATACAAGCTGGCGATGCGCGAATCCTAGAAAGCAGATAAAGCTCGCAAGCGAGCGGTGTCTGAAAAAGAGAAGTATAAGAATAGATGTGGCGAGATGGAGAGGGAGCTGGCACTGGTTCAAGGCGAGAAACTGAAGACAGCAGAGGTACTTAAGGCGAGCGAGGACAAGGCCTTGCAGGCGGAGAATAAAGCTAAAGAGATTTCCGCAGAGAAGTTGGCGCTGGAGGAGAAGGTTGGTGCCCTAGAAGCCGATAAGCTGGTCATGGCGACAAAGAATGACGATTTGCTCCAAGAGATAGCCGCCAATAAAGAAAAAGCAGAAACTGACGCGATGGACATGTACGACAAGGCTTTACTCCATGTCATGCGGGCAGCGGCGGCTAGCTCTAAGGAAATTCCAGCCATTACTCCGGAGCTTATCGCTAAATGGGGGTCCGAGCAGATTTACAGCGACTTTTGCCACCTCGGTCATTCCATTGTCCCTTATGAAGAGGGTGAGCTTAACGCTTTGGCCGCAGAAGATAAACTCTTGGGCAAGCCAGTTTGGGATCCCCCTTATCTGATTGACAAGGACGCTTTATCCATGTGGGTGGATCTGATTGGCGAAAAAGGCCAAGCCCTCCTAGCCGCCAAAAATGCCGCTCGCGAAGCCCTCCGCTCTGCCCAAACTTCTGCTGGCGGAAGCCAACCCTCTGCTCCCTGATTAACTGTGGTTCTCTTCTTAACAACAATATTTTGTGGTTTGCGTTAGACAATTTATTTTCTTGCTTTTTAAACAATGGTACTCACTTTTTGGGGATGTCGCGGTTTGCGACTTAGACATTTGAAATTTATCTTTTCTGCTCAAGGTGTCGCGGTTTGCGACTTAAATACTTTATATGGTTGTAAGGTCGCTGTTTGCGGCATAAACATTTAATCCCTTTTTTGATTCGGTGTCGCAGTTTGTGACTTGATACTTTATTTTTGCGTACCTGTATGGCTCTCTTGACCTCCTGCTTTGCAGTAACTTAGGTGTTGCTATTAACGATTTTGTTATACCTTTGATTATTGTGAATGCTCCTTAATGCCTACTTTGACTATTCGAATGTCGCAATGCGACTTTATCTCCTTGTTTTTACTCTTTATTATCATTGCCCCTTAAATCTCGCCCATAAAAATTTTGGGACTTTTCTAGGCGCCTAGCATTTCGCTCTTCTAGGTCGCCGCGCCTGGCATTTCACTCTTCCAGGTCGCAAGGTTTGGTGCCTAGCATTTCGCGCCTAGCATTTCGCTCTTCTAGGTCGCCGCGCCTGGCATTTCACTCTTCCAGGTCGCAAGGTTTGGTGCCTAGCATTTCGCTCTTCTAGGTCACCGCCCCTTTTGTCTCGCCCATAAAAATTTTGGGACTTTTCTAGGCGCCTAGCATTTCGCTCTTCTAGGTCGCCGCGCCTGGCATTTCACTCTTCCAGGTCGCAAGGTTTGGTGCCTAACATTTCGCTCTTCTAGGTCACCGCCCCTTTTGTCTCGCCCATAAAAATTTTGGGACTTTTTTAGGCGCCTAGCATTTCGCTCTTCTAGGTCGCCGCGCCTGGCATTTCACTCTTCCAGGTCGCAAGGTTTGGTGCCTAGCATTTCGCTCTTCTAGGTCACCGCCCCTTTTGTCTCGCCCATAAAAATTTTGGGACTTTTCTAGGCGCCTAGCATTTCGCTCTTCTAGGTCGCCGCGCCTGGCATTTCACTCTTCCAGGTCGCAAGGTTTGGTGCCTAGCATTTCGCTCTTCTAGGTCACCGCCCCTTTTGTCTCGCCCATAAAAATTTTGGGACTTTTTTAGGCGCCTGGAACCACTATCTCCAGACGCCGCGCCTGGGCCTCAATGTCCCCAGGTCGCACTCCATCTTCAAGCTTTATCCATCCATCTTTAAGCTTCATCAATCCATCTTTAAGCTTCATCAATCCATCTTTAAGCTTTATCAACTTTGTCACAGCTTTAGCGGCAAAGCAGCAACAATCTTTATCAACTTTGTCGCAGCTTTAGCGGCAACAAGCTTGATCACCCTTTTGAAGCTTTAGCGGCCACCTCTTATCGCCCTGGTTCATGCAACCATTGACAAAGAAGTACATTATCGGAGTATTACAAACTACCAATTCCACGACGATCGTGGTGAAAGTGCTTCCCGCCATTACTTTCATACTATATTCAAATTTACATGCCATCAGATCTACAAATTTTACATAACTTTTCCTGCTTGGCGACAATCAAAATGACAGTAAGAAAAAGTTATACAACTTTTGCGATCTATGGTCAACAATCAAAAAGGGGATCAAAAGGAGGTCGCTGAGGCTTTATTGATAGAATCGCTTGAGATGGTCAACGCTCCAAGCATTCTTCAGCTCTTCGCCATCCTGCTTCCGCAATTTATACGTTCCTTCTCGCACCACGCTCGCCACTTGGAATGGGCCTTCCCACTTCTCGCTCAATTTGGTGAACCCTGGCTTGGCTCCAGTCACCTCTGCACTTCTTAAGACCCAATCTCCAACATTAAAAGATCTTTTGTTAACCCGCTTGTCATAATGGGCTTTCATCCTCTGCTTGTAGTTGATCATCTTCATTCTCGCATACATTCTCTTTTCATCAATCAAATCTAAATCATTGCACCGCCTTTGTCCGTTTCTCGCCTCATCATAGTAAGTAACCCTATATGTCGGCAGCGCCATCTCGGCGGGCGCCATGGCCTCCGATCCATAAGTAAGGGCAAAGGCAGTTTCCCCCGTTGATCCTTTGACAGTAGTCCGCACATACCATAAAGCTATGGGCAATTCCTCAAGCCATACTCCTCCTCTTCCTTTCAGGTTTTTGCGCAAGGTGACAATGACCTGTTTGTTTGCCGCTTCCGCCTGGCCATTGCACTGCGGCCTATATACCGCTGACATCCAATGTTTCACGTTAACCCTTGCACATTCTGCCGAAAATTTCTTTCCAAACTGAGTACCATGATCTGAGATGATTGCTCGGGGAACCCCATATCTACACCAAATGTTCTCTTGCACAAACTTGATAACCTGATCCTCACTGATTGTCGCTAAAGCCTTTGCCTCCGTCCATTTCGTGAAATAATCTACGGCGACAACGACGTGCTGGCAGCCACCCTTGGCTTTCGGAAAGGGCCCTATCAAATCAATTCCCCACATGTCGAACGGCCAAGTAGGCACTATAGGAGTTTGCTCTGTAGCTGGCTGTCGGGGAATATTGCCAAATCGCTGACACTTCTCGCACTTTTTCACATATTCCTCGGCATCTTTCCTCAAACTTGGCCAATAGTATCCATGAAATAATACCTTATCAGCTAGTGTTCTCGCACCAGGGTGACCTCCACAAATGCCTTCATGAATTTCAAACAACACTCTCTGCACCATACTTGGCTCAACACATCTCATTAGCGGCTTCGAGAAGGATCTCCTGTATACCACTCCATCTTGCACAGTAAACCTTGGAGATGTCGCCTTAATCAACTTTACCTTATCTTCATCAGGCGGCAACTCTCCTGTAAGCAAGAATTCCTTCATCTCTATGACCCAATCCTTCTCGGCATCGACAATCTCTGCAACCTGCGGCCTATCGATTACCGGCATATCTACATATTCCAACAGCGGCTCACTCGCTGAACCTTGCCCGTCTATTCCCGCTGCCCTACTTAACTCATCAGCACGTGAGTTATCAGCCCTATCCACCTGAACCAACTCCCAAAATTCAAATGCTCTTAACAGGCTTCTCGCCAAATTACAATATTTCATCAGAACAGCGCTCAATACTCCGAAATCACCCTTTACTTGATTAACAATCAGCTGAGAATCTGAATGAATCACTATCTTAGTCAACCCCATACCTCGCGCTAATTCTACTCCAGCAATCAACGCCTCGTACTCAGCTTGATTATTTGAAACACTGAAGTTGAACCTCAACGCTTTCTCACACTTAACCTCCTCATCAGGCGAAGTCAGGGTGATTCCCGCTCCGCCCCTTTCTTTTGAAGACGAGCCATCAACATACAAAACCCAACAATCAGGCGGCCTCACCCTTTCTATCATCGAACTAGGCCCACCTTGACTCTCCCCTTTCTCTTTCTCCTTATTCTCGCTAGTTTCATCTCGCGATCTTACAAAGGATGTCTCTACTATAAAATCTGCCAAAGCTTGCGCCTTGATTGCGCGGCGGGATTCGTACCTCAGATCAAACTCAGTCAACTCAATAGACCATCTCAACAATCTTCCCGCGGCATCTGGCCGCTGCAAAATCTTCCTAAGAGGAGCGTCACTTAATACAACAATGGTGTGCGCGACAAAATAAGCCCTTAGTTTTCTCGCTGCCACCACCAAAGCATAGGCCAGCTTCTCGGCATTAAAGTATCGCGATTCAGCCTCGCTCAGCGCCTTTGATACATAATAAATCGGCCTCTGATTACCCTTCTCCTCTCTAACTAAGACCGCGGTCACCGCAAAATCTGAAGCCGCCAAATATATCAACAGCTCCTCCCCTTCAACAGGACTACACAACAAAGGAGGCTTGCTCAGATAAGTCTTCATTTGCTCGAAGGCAACATTACATTCTTCATCCCATACAAAACTCTTCACCCCTTTCAAAACCTTGTAAAACGGCAAACATTTTTCAGCCAGTTTGGAAATGAACCTCCCCAGGGCGATAATCCTACCATTTAACCTCTGAATTTCTCGGATCGATTTGGGCGGCGACATATCCATCAGAGCTTGAATCTTTTCGGGATTGGCCTCTATCCCGCGCCTGTTTATCAAAAAACCCAGAAACTTGCCCGCCGTTACGCCAAACGTGCATTTACTCGGGTTCAACTTCATTGAGTTCCTTCTTAGATTCTCAAATGTCTCAGCGAGATCTAACACATGATCATACTCCTTTGTCTTTATCACCATACCATCAATATAAGCTTCCAACTTTCGCCCAATCTGCGACTTGAAGACCTCATTTACCATTCGTTGATAAGTCGCCCCGGCATTCTTCAAGCCAAAAGGCATCATCTTGTAGCAAAAATTACCCTTGGGGGTTCGAAAAGTTGTCTTCGCCTTGTCATTTTCGCACATTTTAATCTGATGGTACCCCGAATAAGCATCAATAAAGCTGAAAACCCTGTGCCCAGCAATCGAATCAACCAACTTGTCAATCTTAGGCAGTGGGTAGCAGTCCTTTGGGCAGGCGGTGTTTAGGTCGGTAAAATCAATGCACATCCGCCATTTCTTGTTCGACTTTAGGACCATAACAGGACATGCCAACCAAACAGGATACTGGATCTCTTCTATGATCCCCGCCTTTAGCAATTTGTCAACCTCCTCCATAACTGCGCTCTCCTTCTCTGGCAACAAGTGTCTAACCCTTTGTTTGAATGGCTCAACATTGGGATCGGCATTTAAGCAATGCAAAGCGACATTCTCATCGATCCCCCTCATATCCTCTGGCCGCCATGCAAACACATCCAAATTATCCTTCAGGAATTCAACTAATTTTTCTCGCTCATCCCTGAATAGTTGTTTCCCAATTTTAACCCGCTGCTCCGGGAAGTATCTGTTGATCTCAACTTCTTCCAACTCCTCACCAGCCTGAATCTCGGGCTCATCCCGCGTCTCCAAAGTTTCAACTTCTATTCTTTTCCGCTTTCTTATGACTGGGGCACTGGCGGGAATCACCTTCACAGGATTATCAAATGAGTTGCCGGTAGGTCGCCCATTTTCATCCTCCACTTCCACTGTTTCACAATCCTCATCAGACTCAGGAACAATGTCTTCTTCCAATATTTCCTTAATTCTGGGCTCTTTCATCCGAATAAATTGAATTGCCCCCGAGTAACTCAGGTTTGGGCTCATTTTCGCGACTTCAATACCGAGATCCAACCCACTAGCGACATGATACTCTGCGCTTACACAGCTAGGTTGTCGCATAATCATCATTCCATCTCGCTTGGCCTCCACATTCACCCTTGCGACAACCAAAGCTGTGCCATTCTTCATACTTTCAGTTACTACCCAATCATCTTCAGTCTCCACAAATTCAACCATGTTAATCCTTAACTGGCTAGAATGAGACTTTGTCGTCATCGAACTAGTAGAAGCCCCCTTGGCCTTCATCATTTCCTTTTTCTTTCTCGCCACCGTGATTGCTTCACTTTTCAAACACCCTACACCATTGGCAGTTGGAAACTTCACCCTTTGGTGCGGGATTGACAACACCATCTCAAAACTCAGCAAAAATGGGATTCCAACTATGGCATTATATGCGGAAACCAAATCAATCACCATAAATTCCACCTGCTCACTTCTCACCAGATCACCTTCACCGACCTCCACTTCTAACATAATTGTCCCTTTAACCTTAACTGAATGATTTGTAAATCCTTCGAGATATCCCTTATATGGTACCAAATTTGCATCAGTGTAATTCATCCTTTTGAAAGCTTCATAATACAAAACATTCCTACTCGCTCCTGAATTGACCATTACGCGCTGTACCACATTGTTTCCCGGACAAATGGTGATGATCACTGGTTGACTCCCATGGCCTTTTGTCGCAGCAAGCTCGCTTCTAGAGAAACTAATCACCCTGTCCTCGCCAGCGGCAAACGGAGGAATGTCGAAACTGTGTGACAGCATCATAATCTGATTATCCAATTGAGCAACACTGGGCAATGGATCCTGAATTACATCAACAACATTTTGATCCCGTGTAGCAATCATCTGTACTATGCCCCTTATCCTTATGATAGTCACAGTATTGGCATGGATTGCGGGCCGCATAAGATCCTTCTCTGATGGGATATGGCTCTGGGAATTCTTCTTTTCTTAAAATCTCGCTCAAAGTAGCATTCAGCCTACTGAACTTGATCATCTTTCCTTGATCCTGGCCACGACCTCGGCCACTCCTACCCCCACCAGAACGATTCCCGCTGCGACCTCCTATCTCGCCCTTATTTTCCTCTTTCACAACCTCTATTCTTTCCTTAACACTCTTCCTGCTGGAGCCTGCTGCTGGAGGGGAGACCTTGACTACCTCTTCCTTAGTACCACTGCAATAGGCTCTAACCCTTTCATATAACTCACCAGTTGTCTTGGGCAGCCGCATACAGAATTCCGCCTTGAAAAGCCCAGGCAATAACCCAGAGTTAAACAACATAATGATCTCGCTTTAACTGACATCAGCAATTCGATTCACCACTCCCATAAACCTATCAGTGAAAGCCGAAATGCTCTCTCCTTCATTCTGCTTCAAACTACACAGCTCGGTTTTTTGAGCGGGCTGCGCTCCTGACCCACTGAATCTCGCCAAAAACTTATTTTTGAGGTCCTGGTACCCCAACACTGATTCCGCCGGCTGCGCCAAGAACCACTCCAGTGCGTGATCGGCAAGAGTGCTCGCAAACGCCTTGCAGATCACGGCTTTATTATCGGTCAGTAGCGACAACGTTACCTCAAACCCTCCAATATGAGTGTTAGCTCTAGTGTTCCCCGAATAATTTGGTAAATTCGGCATGCGGAAAGCAGGGTCAGGGGCGGCAATCTGAATGTTCTTCGCAAATGGGGCCAAATAAGAACCTTTTGTTTCCTGGGGCTTGGTTCCCGACTCTAACTCTTTAATCTTCTTTGCCATCTCTGCCATTTCGTACTTCCACTTATCATCCTCACTTTTCTTCGCCTTCTCTAATTCTGCGGCTTTGGCTAACTCAACGGCTTTCAAAGCCTCGGCCACTCTGATAGCCTCAGCGATCTTCTCGGCTTCTGCGGCTTTCTCCGCCCTTTCTCTATCGCTCCTTTCTCGCCGCCTACGATCTCTATCACGTAGCGACACTTCATCTCGGCGAGCCCTGTCAGAATGCCTTGACCTGTGCGATCTTTCTCTCACATACGTCTCCTCATCAGAATATCTCGAGCGACTTGGCACATAGTCTCTGTCCGCCGTGGATCCCTCATCACTTTCATATCCAAAATAATAAGAATCATCTCGCGAATTTCCTGACTTATGATAAATCCTTCCTTCTTCAATGCGATCTGCGCGCCTCCTTTTGGCCCTTTCAGATCTCGCCCTTTCATCATCTCGGCGTCTGCGCACTCTTTCCTCATTCTCGGGTGGCGGCATGTCCCTCGCCCTCCCCTCATCCCTCCTGGATGCACTTTTGCTGGCGCTCCGTCTTCCTCTATCTTGCCCCTCGACTTCAACCGATAACTCAGGCGGGATCACCGTAGGTGCCTGGCCCATCTTTTTTAATCTCTCATTGTTCGCGAGAACCTTCATCATATACGCATTCTCCTTCCTTAACTGTTCGGCTTCGGCCCTGGCACTATGGGTTTTAGATGGAACGGGATCTTGCTCTCCAGCCTTTTCTTTGTTTCTCGCTTCTCTCTCTCTCTCTTCTCGCCTCCTTGCGCTCCTAATTGCTGAATCAGTCTCGGAAGTGTGGACCTCACCTTCCCGGGCAGTTCCTGATCTCGCCCCGCGGGCATCCTTGCGATTAGGCGTCTCCAACTCCAGATTCCGAGTATCCTTCGTCTGGGTATTCTTTTCTTGAACCATTCTGGGCACTTTCTGGGCTTATCAATGATCATAAACTACCACACAACAGCCTCTTCCCAGAACAACAAACCTGATTACCTCTTCTGGAAAAACACCAAGGGACACGAACCCTAAAACATGAAACCCAGCAACTCAGAACTGACGGTGATCCTCAAACCAAACATCAAACCTCGAACAATCACACAAAGAGGAAAATTTCAGGTCCCGGCAACGGAACCAACTGATGCTACCATGAGAAAACCTGGTTGCACAGTGGACCGAAGGCAGCTGGATACCTTTGGCCAAGCTTTCCTCGATCGTCGCCTACACACAAGGAACACACGTCAACTAGGCCGGGGGTGGCTCCGGCGTGAGAATAAGGTTAGATGGACAAGGAGGAAGATATATTAATGGAAACTTAGAGAGAGAGAGTAGAGAGAGAGACATACCATGAAAATAATACTATTCACCCTTTATATACTCCCAAGCCCCCCATGTGCCTTGCACATGGGGGGACACTTGTCAATCATCTAAGGAAAGACTCCCAACCAACCTCAACTTAGTGGGATTTCATTATTCACCTTGTCACATCAATCGTCCATCAATAATATTTAGGGTTAGGGGCGTAGGCGACAATCGATGCAACATCCTGATAGCGCTCTGAGTCCCATGTCGTATTGGCGACAACCCTAGTCCAGGCGGCAACATCGGTCATGTCGCCTTAACTTAGGTAGCCTGCGGACAGCATGCTCCCCCTATTCCCACATACATTAGGTCTTCAATGGCTCGGCCATGCTTCTCGCTTAGCCCTATTGCCCGCAAAACCGTACTCCCACGCTCCTCCTTGCCGGGGCCTTATCATAATCCCTGGAGTCTATTCCTTTAATGTCGCTCCAGGCGGGAAAACTTCCTTGGGCGGCCCAGGTCCAGTGGGCTTGGCCCACAACTAGCTATTGGGCCTGATTTCCTATTATTCGGGCCCAATCTATTTTATAGGATCGCATCAATACTAGTGCTTCATAATAAGTACTAGGGACACGATTATTAAAGTAAACATGCAAACACATATAATAATCAAAGAAACAATCTCTTATATAAATGAATAATGACATTACAAATAAGTCTATCTCTATAGGCCTAGGGCACTAACACCTACAGTCTCCCACTTGTACTAGGCCCAATCATTCATGTATCTTATACCCATGGACCTAACATGACCATCATGTTTAGCTTGTGGCAAAGGCTTGGTGAGAGGGTCTGAAATGTTGTCATTCGTTGGTACCTTGCATATCTTGACGTCCTCCCTTTCACAGATTTCTCGAATGAGGTGGAAACGTCTCAAAATGTGTTTGGATCGTTGATGTGACCTTGGTTCTTTTGCTTGGCCAATAGCACCATTATTGTCACAATAAAGCTCTATCGGGTTAGTGATACTCGGAACGACTTCTAAGTCACTAACGAACTTCTTGATCCAAACCGCCTCCTTAGCCGCATCCGACGCCGCTATGTATTCGGCCGGTTGTAGAATCAAGCAATGTGCTTTGCTTGGAACTCTTCCAACAAACAGCACCTCCATTTAGCATAAACACGAAACCAGACTGCGATCTAAAGTCATCTTTGTCGGTTTGAAAGCTTGCATCTGTGTAACCCTTTACAACCAGATCATCTTCCATTCCTCCAAATACCAAGAATACATCCTTAGTTCTTCTCAAGTACTTCAGGATATTCTTGACTGCTATCCAATGGTTCTCACCAGGATCAGACTGGTATCTACTCATCGCGCTTAGAGCATACGAGACATCGGGTCTAGTACATAACATGGCATACATGATAAACCCAATTGCCGAAGCATATGGAATATCACTCATCCTCTTTCGCTCATCATTTGTCTTAGGACAATGAGTCTTGCTAAGAGTAATGCCGTGTCCCATTGGCAAGTTCCCTCTCTTAGAATTTTCCATGCGGAATCTTCTAAGGACCTTGTCAATATATGTACTCTGACTCAAACCAATCATCCTTCGTATTTGTTGTTGTTTTCTTTGTTATTTACTTTCCTATAGTTACGTTAAATATCACTATTTTATATTATATTTTTAAATTTTAATTGGTATTTGATTATATATATTGTTGTACTAATTTTGATGTAAGGTATGTAAATTATGCTATTTTCGATGCACGGTTATACTGCTAGTATTATTAAAATAAAAATAAAAATATGACCCTTGTTTTTGCTATATAATATAAGTCAAATTACTAATCCGACTGCACACAGACCCCTGGATACACCCGAGACGAAGGCATCCACACCGGACAAACTCTTAGCCTATAAATTCTACCAAGTGTTTGATAACATAGAATATACCTTTACCTATATTAGGCATCACAACTACAACCACCCAAATTAAAAAGTAAATGAAAGTCCAAATGACAATCGAAATGAAAGTCCAAATGCATACAATTTTAACAAGCTCTACAGCAAAATCCATCACATCAGTTTAATTGTTGTAATTCCTAGTGTGATTAACTTGGAAATAGGCCACGAACGAATCTAGAACCGTCTCTATAACCGTCTCTATAACCGTCCATGAAGTTGGCTGCACAAAACATGAAAAAAGCTACCACCTGCTTAATAATTAGTTGGCCGCAAAAGAGTAAAGCTTCAAAGAAGTTGACTGCAATAAACTTGGAAATAGCAAACAATGTACTCAAGAAGTCTGGCGGAAGGTTGGAATTACTAGGTCCCTGCACAACACCCAAACCTCCTTCAAGGTAATGATCTTCACAAGAAAGTGAATTGCCATAAAGGCAAACATCTCCCTGCCCAAAACAAAGACAACAATAACATCAGCATAATTATTTGTCTAACAATTGTAGTAGTGCACATTATTAGGGTGATAACAACAAATATTCTAACAATTGTAGTAATTGCTTCACCATTTTTTTCCGGCACGCAAATTAAGGATTTCAAAAATGTTGTGAGTGTAATAGTAAAATAGGAGAGAAAATGAGTGGAGGAAATAGTAAATTTGAAAAATGTTGTGGTTGTAATAGTGAAATAGGAGAGAGAATGAGTGGGTGAAATAGTAAAAATTTTTTGCCAAAAAAAGAAAGGTGAAGCTTCTAACGGGACGCCCCTTTGGATAATTGGTGAAGCTTTTATTAGGACAGAGGGAGTATTTTCATAGTATACTCCCTCCATCTTATTTAATAACGCACACTTTGGAGGGGACACGAGTTTTAAAGGAAGTGTGTATTAATGTTAGTAGACTAGTGTTATGAGTATGGAAAGTAAGGTAGAATTGTAAGTGGGGCAGGGATAGTAAGTGGAATAATTGTTTTTTTTTAGTATAACAAGTGGGTTCCGATGAATCAAATATACTACCTCCGTCCCAGCTCAATGTGTACCCGTTTGGAGGATGTCATTGATAAGTCCCACTCCCAAAAAAGGAAATCTTTTGTTATAATAATATTAACCCTATCCCACTTGTCATACTCACACACTTAAATTGTGGGCCTCACTTGTAAATCACACCCACTTATTATACTCAAAACACCTTTCCCACTCATAATACTTTTCAATATATATATATACTCACTCCACCTTTCAACTCTCGCATAGCAATATACAATATGTCAAACATCTTTATAGTAACTGAACGGAATATTTCGTGATGGGCTAGGTCCAGTACGTTCCTTACGAGATATGGGCCCAACAAGCCCACTAAGGGATCAAGACTAATGAAGCCCATCAAGGTTTGGGTCATGGCCCGTCATACAATAGATGGCGGTCGTCGCCAATGAGCGACCAAGCCCATCTAATGACGAGCCATCTCACCACATGGGTCAGAGCCCGTCTAACGGAGAATGACCGTCGTCGCCATTAAGCGACCTAACTCATCTGGAGAACGAGGCAACTCACTCGTCCACTCGCTCATCGAGTCATCAATTAAGGCGACGATCTTCCTGGACATACAGCTCCAGGTCGTCCCTTCATTTAACTTCCTCAATAAGCTTGCTCAATAGGCTATTTTGGGATAAAGTCGGACACACTTCGTGGGCCACTCTGCGCGTGTAATCACGGAACTAGAAGTAGCGCCAAAGATGTATAGGTTGACTTTCTATTATAAGGCAAACAACTTATCCGTGTCAGGCACAGCAGTGTCCTTGCTCGTACGGAGCAATCACAGGACGCCACGTGGATGCATGGGTACAAAAGCCAATTCAATGGCTAGAAATGATCCAATCCAACGGTCCAGATGGAAACCCTAGTTCCATTTCACCTGCTATAAATATGAGGACAGTTTCTTGGGCTAAGGTAATGCATTTCTGCATATTTACGTATACACACACCCACCATATTTTCATCACCTTTCTCTAGCCCAAACACTAATTCTCACGCCGGAGGGCCTTGCCGGACAAGCCCCGGCGCAGTTCACGGTGTATTTCTTGTGTTGTGCAGATCAGAAGTCAGCCCAAATATTTGCTGAACCCAGAGCTGAGTCCGAACGTATTCCTGCGTCATCAGATTGGTTCAATTGCCGGGAAACGTTCATCAGTGATCTTCAACAAAGGAGAAGTAGCCGGATAACCTGGAGATGGTGTTAGACGGACACACAGCTAGCAAGTCCACCGGAGCTGCAGGCAAGTCACCTTCCCCTCAGCAAGGCCATCAGGAAGATCCCAGACCTCCTTCACCTCAACCTAGGAACCCTAATTTGAGGGTTACCAGGTCACATGGTGTGGTTAATGATACTGGCCTTCTAGCATCAAGGAGGAGAGAAAAAAGGCCCGCTCCTGAGAGACAACGACGACCCCCACTGGAAAGGAGGACCGAGGGAGCTACTGTACGAAATGTGGGAGGCCCATCCAACCCACATCTCGACAGAACTGCTTTCCTCGTCGAGAGAGCAAATGCTCTCCACGAACTCCTGAGAATCCAAAACGAGCTTATACAAATGGCTGAAGACCAACCCCCACAGGCATCCCACAATACTGTCTCGTCGGGAAGGAGAAGGAACCAGAGAGGGAACGATGGTCGTCGTGAAGGAACCGCCGCCGGAAATGAACGGATAGTGCCGCAACTTGACCTCAGAGAGCATCTCAATCAACGACGATGTGAGGGACTTCCATCGCAGCGACAACGGGATGAGGCGGATGGTGAGCCTCGTAGATCTCTAGCCCATGAGAACCCTGAGCAGAATCAGAACCAAGTTGTTCACGGCCGTCAAATGGCCCCCTCATTGAGGAATGAACGAGCGCGGAGCTATAAGGATAGGACGCGCACTCCCCCTCGTCGTGGACGGGAGCAGTCGCGATCCTATAGGCAGTCCCCACCCCCAAGTTACAGGAGAGAGAGGACTATCTCTCGATGACCTGCCCCCTTTGAGAGGCAACGGTCGAACACCGTTTCCCGGGGGCCTCGTCGAGATAGGATCCCTCTCACCGGCCCGGCAGGCGATGTTGATATGTGAGAATTTCAAAGACTCAAACGTCAAGTTGAGGAATTGACGGCCAAAAGGAACAATGTGGATAGTGACGATTCTGAAGATGATGTTGGTACCCTGAAACCTCTAGCCCCGTGGATGCTCGACCTTGGACCTCCCGAACCAGGATTTAAACTACCTGATTTGAAACAATATGACGGCTCAACGAGCGCGTTAGATCACATGCAACACCTTGAAGCCCAAATGTGTGTGGTGTCTAGAACTTCAGGACATGATGACATGATGTGTAAGGCTCTTACGAGCACATTGACTGATGCCGCTTTGAGATGGTTTAGAAGCCTTCCGAAAGGAAGCATTGATTCATGGAAACAGATGAGAAAGAAATTCTTGGGAAGATTTGCAACTGCCGGAGATTGTCGCAAGACTGTGAACGATTTGAGTAACATCACTCAGGGATCCAATGAAAACTCCATGAATTATTTTAAGAGGTTCAAAAAGTTGGTTGATCAGATCGACGAGGATCTGACGGATCGAGAAATTATTAACTGCTTCAGACATGGAATTGTTTCTTCAACCCTGGACTACGAGCTTCAGGTCCACCTAGCCAAATCCAGGAAAGACCTCTACGCTAAGGCTTATGCAGTAGCCGAGGCTGAAGAGAGGAAATTACAAAGAGATGGTAAGACCGTCGTCAGCAACGAGGCGGAAAAACCCAAGAAGGATAAGGCCAGCGATAAGGGGAAGAACAAGCAGGGAAAGGCTGAAAAAGTGCCTGATTCGTACACTCCATTGACCGTGTCACGGGCAGAGATACTGAGCAATGTGGATTTCGGGCCGGCACCAAAAATGAACCCCAATGCAAAGGGGAAAAAGAACATGAACAAATATTGTGAATACCACAGAGACAAGGGGCATGACACGGAGGAATGTTTCAGTTTGAAAAAGATAATCCAACGGTGGATAGACGATGGTCGTCTTGATCATTATGTAAGGAGGGATCGTCCAGCGGCCAACAACCGAGCCCCTAACAACGACCCTCCCGAGAGACAACCAAGAATGGTCCTAGTGATCTCTGAGGAGACAAGCAAAAACCAGATCAAGAGCGCTATCTACCATCTGAAGAAAGCCCCCCATGTTCCCCCAAAGTCTGAGATTCCAAATGACGTGATCAGTTTCTACCCGTACGAGTTATCAGCCAACCCTCTAGCCCGTCAGCAAACATTGATCGTCCCTGGCTTCATTGACAATTGTGAATCAAGAAGGATATTGATTGACACCGGGGCAGCCAAAGATATTTTGTTCTACAACGTCTATCAGAAGATGGGTCTACCTGATAGTCGCCTAAGTCCCTACTTAGGTCGTCTAGAAGGATTCACCAATCATAGGGTAGACGCCAAGGGACAAATTGATTTGCCCGTCGATATCGGGGACCATCCTTTGAGAACCATCCAGACTGTTACTTTCGTAGTAATTGATGTTATAAGTGACTATCATGCAATACTCGGCCAGCCAGGCCAAGCAGCTTTAGGGATCGTCGCGTCTGTCCCTCATCAAAGAATCAAATTTCAAACACGCTCAGGAGTCGGATGCGTGTTGGGGACGACTCCGGAATTCCTGGAGCATGTGTTGAAGTCCAAACGGACGATCGAAATAGACGACCCTGACCAAATTGTGAATCTTTCTAAATCATTCAAGCAGACGACGACCTCCTACTCCAACGTTTCCACAATCAAGTGTGTGGACAAAACTGAAGCCTTTGCTGAAAAATCCCTGGACGACCAAATTGCAGCTCCACAGCTTTTGGTCACCCAGGAATCGGGGGCCGAGCTGGACAAGCTAATTGAAGACGAGGTTCCAGACCTCACCCCCGAAGCGAGGAAAAAGATCAAAGAAATTGTGATTGAATCTATGGATTTTCGCGACGATGCTCCTGAAATAAAGCCTGCCGACGAGCTGATTGAGTTGGTCATCAACCCAAATCACCCCGAAAGGTCATTTCATTTCAAAGTCAGCCGAAAGGTCACTTCCTTTCTTCAAGGCTCTTCGTGGCGCAAAAGATTTCAAATGGACGGAAGAATGTTCTAGGTCGTTCAATCAGCTCAAAGAATACCTTGGCTCCCCACCTCTCCTCAGCAGCCCCGTTGCAGGGGAAGACTTATATGTATACCTCTCGGCGAGTGACAAAGCCGTCGCCGCCGTGATGGTCAGGGAGGAGGATGGGATACAGAGGCCAGTATATTATGTGAGCAAAGCTTTATCTGATGTGGAGACTCGTTATTTCAACGCTGAGAAAATAGCCTATGCTCTCGTCATTGCAGCACGGAAGCTACGAGCTTATTTCTCGGCCCATCCCATTGTCGTTTATACAGATGCCCAACTACGAAAAATCTTACATCGTCCCGAAAGCTCTGGTCGTCTCCTTAACTGGAGCATTGAATTGACCGAATTTGACATCCAATATAGAGCACGGAAGACCTTGCAAGCCCAAGCCTTGGCCGATTTCTTGATTGAGACGACGTTCTGTTCAGACGACGACCAACAAAGGCCGCCTCAAAAAATGAGTAAGGGCAAGCAGGTCGATGACAAGCCGGAAGAGTTGGCTTTGCCTGTTGGATGTTGGAAGATTTTTTTAGATGGGTCGGCGACGAGAGAGCTAAGTGGAGCCGGAATTGTGCTAGTGGAGCCAGAAAGCAACACTGTTTTTGAAGAGGTTTTGAGGTTCAAGTTCCAAGCGTCAAACAACCAAGCAGAATACGAGGCACTTATCGCAGAAATTGAATATGCTAAGTGCTTCGGGGCAACAAAAATTGTGGCTTATTGTGATTCTCAACTAATTGTCAACCAAATCCGTGGAGATTACCAGGTCGTTGATTCCACCTTACAGAAGTATCACTTTTTAGTCGGCCAGTTTATACAAGGGCTAGAATTTTGGGCCATCCATCGAATTGTCAGGGAAGATAACGAACACGCCGACCTACTTTCAAAGCTGGCCACGGATCAACTGCCAGAGGACGAGCATGGCCACCACCTGGCATACCTTGAGCAGCCAGCTTACGAGAGAGTGAAGATTATGTGCGTTGGGGACGTCCAAGGTGTTGGATTGACGATCTGAAGGCCTTTATTGAAAATGATGAGCTACCATCCAACGAGATATTGGCACGTCAAATCAAGAGGAAAGCTGCCCGTTTTTCAGTCGTAGAGGGCGAGCTTTACAGACGATCCATCACAAGACCACTGCTGAAATGTGTCTATCCTGACAGAGTCGTCAACCTACTTTTCGAGGTGCATCAAGGAGAGTGTGGGGGCCACCCTGGAGCCCGTACACTTGCTGACAAGCTAATCACTATGGGATACTATTAGCCCCACTTGCGCGAAGATGCGAAGCACTTTGTGAGAAAATGTGACACCTGTCAGAGATTCGCCGATCTTCCGAAGCTCCCAACGACAGAACAGACCCCCGTTATGGCAGCCTGGCCATTTGACATGTGGGGCGTCGACTTGATTGGGCCTTTTCCACAGGCAAAAGGGGGAGTGAAGTACGTAATTGTGGCAGTAGATTATTTTTCTAAGTGGGTGGAGGCCAAGGCCCTAAACAAAATCACAGAGAAGAATGCCTTAAGCTTTATTCATGATTTAATATGGTGCCGATTTTAGATTTCCAGGGTAATCGTCTCCGACAATGGCTTACAGTTTTCAAGAAAGCTTGAACAAGAACTGAATAGAATGGGAGTGAAGCATTCAAAGTCGTCTGTTGCCTATCCCCAAGGCAACGGGCAACCAAAGCAGCAAATAAGCTCGTCTTATCTGCCCTATGCAAAAATCTTGAGGGTCGTGATGGAAGGTGGTTGGACGAACTTTCGTCGGCTCTTTGGGCAGTCCGGACAACCACCCGGGGGCCTACGGGGGAAACCCCATTTGCTTTGGCCTACGGTTCTGAGGCCATGGCTCCCGCCGAGCTTCAACTCCCCACGGATCGCGTTGCTTTCTACGACGTCGAGAGGAACATCCACAACAGACAGGTCGACCTTGACCTCTTGGACGAGCGACAACTGGACGCTCAATTAAGAATGGCTAACTACAAAAAGAGGACCAAGGCGTACCATGACAAGAAAGTAAAGAAAAGGATTTTCAAGGTTGGAGACTATGTTTTGAGAAAAATTGAAGCAACAGGCCTCAAAGCCCGTCAGAACAAGCTCTTCCCCAATTGGGAGGGACCATACGTCGTCACCAACGTGGTCAGAGAGGGAACATACAGACTTGCCAAACCCAATGGTGAAAAGCTCAAACACCAATGGCATGCCAATCACCTCACAAAATATTACTTCTAAGATCGTCGTCAAACCCCAGCGCCCTTAGGGCACCGTACTTTGTGGTTCTTTATGTAACTCTTTAGAAAGAAGTTTTTGAAGTTTTTGGAAGTTTATAAGGGATAAACTATAAATCCCAGTGAATTCAAGTTGTAAGAAGTCAAACTAATTCTCAATGAAAGACCGTCGTTCTGATTTCTTTTCGAATTCTAGACCTTTTAGTCAAAGTACAAAGATCGGTTGAAGCCAGACTTCGACCTTCACAATCACTTTGATCAAGTATAAAGATCATTCGAAGTCAAACTTCGGCATTTACAAACACTTTAGCCAAGTATAAAGGTTAGACGAAGCCAGACTTCGTCGATAGCTATAACGGAATAAGACGACTCGTCCAGAAGATCTTGCCTCCGAGCAACGATCCAAGGATCTTCGTACTATTCCTACAAGACATCTGAGAAGTAAAAAAGCACAAGTATGAATAGGGGTCGATCATACTAAGAGACGACCTATGTTCTGGTCATCATAAACGACGAACATACACACTTGCCTTCAAACTTTCTCATTCACTAAGTTGTTATCACATGCTATCTACATTAACATACAGATTAACAAGCATAATATAACCAACATCAATTAAACAAAACACTGTACGACCCCCCTCTAAACGACGAGGAAATGGGCCACTTACATTACAGAACATAAATTGTTTGAAACCAGGCAAAACATTGTTTACAACGATATTACAAATCATCAGGAAAATGAATTACAACTGCTGAGCGCTGGCATTGGTTGGAGCCTCATCGGGATCAGGACCGTCGTCAACAAAATAGGCGTAGTAAGCATCAAAGTTCTTGGGATCAATGGCCGGGACAGGCCACTCCTCCTTCCCATCCTTCCCATCATCCTCCTTGATGATGAGTAGATCATTTTCATCAAAGGGGACAAGATGATGGGCGGAACGAGCGACCGAATCATATGATTCCTCGGTGCTAAGATCCGCAAGCTTCCTCACGGAGATTAAATCCTTCGTCTCCTGATCCACCAGAGCTCGTCTGGCCAGATGTTTGGCACCAACCTTGAAGAAACCCTTGGATTTTTCTGTAATCATCAAGAGGCATTCATTGCCCTCCTTATACTCCTTGACAGCATCCAGTTTAGCTTGGGCCAAGGCAGCCTGATGATCAACCCTCATCTTCTCAATCTGACCCCGAGCAGCATCGTAGTCAGCTTTCATCTTATCAAGCTTAGTCTCGGCGGCACGAAGACCGGTTGTCAAGATCGTTGCATCTGCCTCAGCCTTCTCCTTGTCTGACACCAACTTGGCTTTATCATTCTTTAAGAGGCCGACCTCCACCAGAGCCTCGTCTTTTTGAACCATCAATGATTCGTAGGCAGCAGTCAACTCGCCAACGTTCTTCTCAGCTTCGTTGTGCTTTTGCTTCGCGATCTCCTTGGCCCCAGCTGACTGAACGAGCTTCTCATTACCCTGGTGCTCTGCGTCAATGCATTCCCTATAGTCGGAGGTCATAGCCTCCATCATCGACGACAGCTGCACCAACAAAATCATCAGTACAAGTATAGGATGATAAAGAAAAACTTGTGAAAATGTAGAGATGAACTACCTCGGTCTGGATCATCCCAAGACGGGCCTGATAAGTCTCAGGGGATAGTTTTGCAGTCTTCAACCTCCGAACAAGATCGACATCTCTGGCTCGTCGGGTGACAGTCGTCCCCATAATGAGCGGCAAACCATCCCTCTTCAGATAAGGGATCCCAGTTATTGAAGGAATCCGGGTGAGCTAAGTTGCCAGCTCTATGACTTTCTCCTTTGCCATACCCGCAGAATATGAACCTGGAGTTGAGGGGTCGGAGGTAGTGGGAAGGTCGAAGAAGGCTTTCTTAAATTTTTCTCTCTCCTCTCCAGAGCCCGTAGGGGGATTCTTCCTCTTCTTAGAACCTTGACTGCCGGCCTCAAGCTGCTCCGGGTTTGAGTCGGAGCTCCCCACGGTCTCAGGGTTAATATGCTCACCCTCCTCAGCGACGACCATCTGATTTCCTGCGCCGGCAGCAGCACTTGTCTCAACCTCAGCCTCAGCCCCAGCACCTGCAGCTTTTTCTAGCTCGTCCACCAGCACTTGACGGCCTCTAGTGTTGAGCCCCTCAACTACGGGCTCCATTTCGATTAAGGGGATAGCACCGGTAGTGTCCTTGGGAAGCTCATCATTTCTCCTCGTCATGTTTTCTTGACAGTCGTACACAGCATTGGACACCGCTCGGTCCCTCCTGGAGGCCCTTCGATCGTTGGCTCTGATGGCTCCACTCATGATGTTAGCTTCGATTCGGTTGATATCTCTCTCAGAAAGAACTGCAAGACAGAAAAGAAGCAAGTTAGGTCATTTTCGACGAGACAAAAGATATTATTACAAAATGAAAAGAAGTTATGAGGACTTAACCCCCGGTCATCTCTAAGTTAACACAACGACTTCAGGACGGCCGGCCTGCGCCCCTACACAGTTCACACAATTTGATCCCCAGGCCAAGTTTTAGTGAACGACCCACACGGGATAACGGGCGTCAAGATTGATCTTAACCAACGGCTGAGGCCCAATTGACGGGCTAGACATCATGCCGGCCCTGATGTATCTCCAGTGCGAAGCCTCTATGTCTTTATACGACACCCATCCGAGATCTAGCAGGGCATCAATCTTTCTTTTCAACTCCGAGGCCCACGGAGCTGTTGTGGATATGGCCCTCCACTACCCAAGCAAACCCACAAGAACAATAAGAGCACATAAAAAAAAGCACAAGAAATCAAAGCACAGAAAGAACACAGAAATTGTTAACCCAGTTCACCAATATGTTTGGCTACGTCTGGGGGCACTACCAAGCCAGGATCTTGCACTATAATATGTTTCTATGAAGTTACCATGAGTTTAGGGGCGGCACTTTGCTTAAATATATGCCAAGGAACAAAACCTAACCCTAGATGGACAAAGGAACCCGAAAATTGGCCTAAAACCGGGCCTAGAAATTTTCTCTTCCCGTCAAAAGCGCGGCCGCTCTTGGTAGTTGCGCGGTCGCTCTAACCTCCAGAGAATTCTGCACCCTCATTCTGTCCTCCAGCGCGGTCGCCCTTACCCCCAGCGCGGCCGCCCTGAACGCCAGTCTGCTCCGACGATTTTCTTCCCTTTTTGCTCCGAAATCTAACCCGGTTGGTCCTCTATCCCAACAATCTCCCACCTAGAGATCAACCGCATATATAAGCCCCGTATCCGTTCTTCAACTAATCCTTGATGTCCTCCTAGTGCTCACCTCGATCATGGTAGTGCCTTCCTCCTCTCCTATTCTCCAAGCCCAATTGAAGCTTTGCACAGCTTCAATTTCTCAAGGTTTACAACCTTTGTCAACATGTCAGCCGGGTTCTCCGATCCCAATATCTTCTCCAAATTTTTAAGATCTTCCTTTCCAAGAGATGCCTCGATGTAGTGAAACCTCGCTCAATGTGCTTCGTCCTAGAATGAAACGCCGGATTCCTAGCCAAATGTATTGCGCCCGATCGTCACCGTAGAGAGCGTTACCACTTCGCATCTTCCCAAGTTCACCCAAGAAGTTCTCGCAACCATACCATCTCTTTACTCGCCTTGTCATCGCCACATATTCTCGCTTCGCAATAGCCGATCGAGCCACGATCTTTTGCAATTTAGAAGCCCAGGAGATTGCCGTACCACCCAATGTGAAAACATAACCCGTAGTACTTCTCCTCTTGTCTAGATCGCTTGATGTCAAATCCGCATCAACATAACCCGCTAACACAACCTCCTTGCTTGAGAAACATAGAGCCTTACCAGCAGTACCCTATAAGTAACGCAGGATCCATTTAACCGCTTCCCAATGTTACTTTCCTGGATTGCCCATGAACCGGCTGACTACTCCCACCGCATGTGCAATGTCCGTCCTTGTACACACCATTGCATACATTAGACTCCCCACTGCCGAAGCATATGGAGTCCTCTCCATCTTGTCACGCTCCTCCTTGCCCATAGGTGAGTCCTTCTCGGATAGCTTGAAGTGCATACCCAATGGTGTCCCTGTTGGCTTCGCCTCTTCCATGCAAAACCTTGCCAAGACTTTCTCAACGTATTCTTCTTGTGAAAGAACCAACTTACCCGACTCCCTATCCCGGTCAATCCGCATGCCCAAGATTTTTCTGGCCTCCCCCAAATCCTTCATCTCGAACCGTTCTGACAACTGAGCCTTCAATCTGTTTACCTCTATACTGCTAGAGCCCGCTATTAGCATGTCATCCACATATAACAGCAAGATTATGTACCCATTGTCCGTGTTCTTAAAGTAGCAACAATGATCCGCCTCACATCTGATAAAATCAATATCGTGCATGAATCCATCGAACTTTCTGTACCACTGCCTAGGAGCTTGTTTAAGGCCATACAAACTCTTAGTCAATCTGCAAACCAGTTCCTCGCTACCCTTAGACAAGTAACCCTCTGGTTGTACCATGTAAATTTCTTCCTCCAAATCCCCATGAAGAAAAGCCGTCTTTACATCCATCTGTTCCAGCAACAAGTTATCTGCCACTACTATCCCCAGAACCATTCTGATAGTGGTCATCTTCACAACAGGAGTGAAGACCTCGGTGTAGTCAATACCATACTTTTACGCTTACTGCCGTTTGCTTCCTCCTTAATCCTATAAACCCACTTGTTATGCAATGCCTTCTTCCCCTTAGGCAGTCTAATCAACTCCCAAGTTTTGTTGGCCTTCAATGAGTCCATCTCATCATCCATCGCAGCTTTCCACTTATTACAAAGTGCACTACGAACAGCCTCCGCATAACATTCCGGTTCCCCACTATCTGTCAGCAACAAATAATAATTGGAAGGAGTATACCTGTCAGGCGATCCACGCAACCTGCTAGTATACGCAGCGGAATATCTGGTTCCGGACTATGTGGTTCATCTTCAGTGACCCCCTGACCATGGTCATCATGAACTGTCCTGCTCCCACCCGAGTCTGGAATATCCACCTCTACAACCTCCGGTTCTGAACTAATATCATCAGATGCCCCCTTTCTGTCCTTGTACAATACTTGTTCATTGAATACCACATCTCGACTACGAATAATTTTATGGTTTTGGTCATCCCAAAACTTATACCCGAAGTCATCCCCGCCATACCCAATAAACGTACATTTTACAGATTTTGCATCCAACTTAGTTCTATCAGCAGAATCAATATGAACATATGAAACGCAGCCTAAATATGCGAAGAAAGGACAGATTTACCGCTTGCCACTCCATGCTTCCTCTGGAATTCCATTCCCAATGGTACCGATGGTCCCCTATTGATCAAGAAAGCCGTCGTGTCAACCGCATATGCCTGTAACGTCTTCTAAGTCCACACTTCAATCTCATACTTCTTGCCCGCTCGTTCAATGTCCCGTTTCATCCTCTCTGCAACCCCATTAAGTTGTGGTGTGCGCTGAGTCTTCTCCATGCGAATACCATTCGCCGCACAATATTCCCTAAACTCACCGAGCTCATACTCCCCACCATTATCTCGATCTTAAGCACTTAAGCTTAAGTCCCGTCTCGATTCTCCACCAAGGCCCTCCACTTCTTGAATACCTCGAAAGCTTCATCTTTCCCCTTTAAGAAGTAGACCTGCACCTTCCTTGTTGAATCATCAATAAAGGTCATGTAATATGACGCACCACCTGAGAAGTTACGGAGATGGTCCCCACAAGTCCGTGTGGACCCGCTTCTAACTTTGCTTCCCTCAAAGCCCTACCCGTCCTCGAGAAATTATTTCTCCCTGTTTCGCCAAACACACAATCTTCGCAGATCCCCACGCTGACCGTCTTCAAACCCGTAGTAGTCCCTTTCAACAAAGTACTTTCATCCCCGTCTCACTCATGTGACCCAATCGACATTGCCACAAATCGCATCACCCTTCGCCGACACCACCGCAATACTATCCTTGGTGTTATTCGCCAAATACAATGTCCTCCTTATTACCCCGAGCGATCTCACAATCCCCTTGGTAATAACTCAGCTTCTCGCAGCCCGAATGTTACCTTGTAACCTTCTTCGTCCAACCGCCCAACCGATAATAGGTTCTTTTTCAAACCCGAAATGTGCCCGAATCCGTTCGTATGTAAGACCTTCCCGTCCGATGCTCCTATTCTCGACATCCCCCTTCCCCTCGATTTCCAAAGGCTCGCCATCCGCCGATAGACCTTACCGAAATCACCGAAGTATAATTCTCCATCTCTTCGCATGCCCGCAAGAGTGGAATGATGCCCCGAATCCAAAGACCCATGATTCTAGTGCACTACTAACACTCGTAACCGCACATCATCACCTTCGACCGTCACATTCACCGAATTGCCCCCACGATTGGGACAATCCTTCTTGTAGTGTCCCAACTCCTTACAATGATAGCACTTAACTGATCCCTTTGCAACCCTTGGTTTGTCTCTGATCTCCACGGCCTTGACCTTACCACCCACCACGTTCTCCCTAGATTCGCTTCTCCCTTGTTTGCTAGTACCCGCCTTCCCCGCTAGTAGTTGCTAAGGCCGACCCCCGGCGCCGATGTCCCCAACTTCTTCATGCGATTTTCCTCGCCCAAGAGAAAGTCTTTAACATCATCATACTTCAATTTGGTTTTACTCGCCGAAGCATTGATCACCGTCACCGTCCCGCTCCAACTTCCCCGGTAAAGACGCTAGCAACAAGCACGCATGGACCTCATTATCAAACGTAATCTCCAACGCAGTCAATGAGTCTATAACATCCATAAACTCATCGATGTGTTTAGCTAAGGATCCTCCCTCTTGCATCTTGAGACTACCCATCTTGCGTATCAAATCAACCTTGTTTGCAGCAGATGGAGTTTCAAATCTCTCAGTAAGATAATCCAATAGCTCCTATGTGGTTTTTGCCTTCTTGGTAGTCTTCGCAATCCACTTTGACAAAGTAGATCTGACCACCTCTAGGGCCTTCCGATCCATGAGTTCCCAATCTTCCTGCGTTTCTCCTTCCGGTTTGACACCCTTTAGAGGCTTATAGAGTTTTTTGTTATACAGGAGATCCTCTATCTGCATCCTCCAAAATCCGTAGTCAGACCCATTGAACTTCTCAACCGCCTGTTTGTCCTTGCCCATTCTTGATTGCTTGACAACACCCAATCGCTCGATAAACCAATCTTACGATTAAACCCTGATCTGGAACCAGGCTCTGATACCAGTTGTTGTGGATATGGCCCTCCACTACCCAAGCAAACCCACAAGAACAATAAGAGCACACAAAACAAAGCACAAGAAATCAAAGCACAGAAAGAACACAGAAATTGTTAACCCAGTTCACCAATATGTTTGGCTACGTCTGGGGGCACTACCAAGCCAGGATCTTGCACTATAATATGTTTCTATGAAGTTACCATGAGTTTAGGGGCGGCACTTTGCTTAAATATATGCCAAGGAACAAAACCTAACCCTAGATGGACAAAGGAACCCGAAAATTGGCCTAAAACCGGGCCCAGAAATTTTCTCTTCCCGTGAAGAGCGCGGCCACCCTTGGTAGTTGCGCGGTCGCTCTAACCTCCAGAGAATTCTGCACCCTCATTCTGTCCTCCAGCGCGGTCGCCCTTACCCCCAGCGCGGCCGCCCTGAACGCCAGTCTACTCCGACGATTTTCTTCCCTTTTTGCTCCGAAATCTAACCCGGTTGGTCCTCTATCCCAACAGGAGCCGTCCATACAAGCTCGTCGGTGACCATCCTTTGATCCTTCGGAAAAGGAAACTGCCAGCCTACTCTGCTTTCAACCACAATCATGTGGTTCTCCCAACCATACACTTTGTTTTGGGTGTCCAAGAACAGGCCTCGTACATTCCTGTGCGAAGCAACACTGTGTTGGGTTTCGAGGGTCCATGCGCAGCGGAATAATGCAAATTAACTCGAAAAACCTGGAGCCCTAGGATCCGTTCTAGATGATTAATTAAGAAGTATGAAATAGAACTACCAACCTTGTATGCTTTTGTCATTGATAAACGCGTTCCAACTCCAGATTGAAGAACTAGTAAATCCTCGATGAACGATCCTTGAATCACGAACGTTAGATCTTGATTGGCGAAGATCCTCTATGTGTATCCAGGCGTTGAACGAATCCTAGAACAATTCTAGGTGGATTGCTAGATCCTTTGATTGAAACTCCTTTCAATCAATGAAGAATATGGAATTGAATGGTGTTTCGATTCTCAATTCACAATTGGAATCACTCTCTTTTGTGTTTCTCTAAACTCAAAACGTGAGTATATCTGCTAGGGCAACCAGGGGTTTGTATTTATACGTTATAAAACTTTTCCCCTCGCGAAAACCCTAATTTTAAGTCAATTACGTATCAGTCCAGCGCCAACGGGACGACTCGTCCCCCAGGGCACGAGTCATCCCCTTCCCACAATGTTCTGATACTGGCGTCCCCCTTAAGGGGAATAGTTGGTTCTGGCTCAGGGCACGAGTCGTCCCTATGGGCACGACTCGTCCCCATGGGCACGAGTCGTCCCTTAGGACACTCCCTCTGAATCTCTCGTCCCAGGCCAAGGGAATAGTTAGTTCAGGCCTGGGGACGAGTCGTCCCTTGAGTGAAGAAATCCCATATTCTTCATTTTTGACAATTCGTTCGATGCGTGTGACCCCATAGGACTATATTATGTTGGCAATGAGTTCGATCACATCGATCCTCATAAGACATGAGCGGACTCTAGCAAGCCATCATGCCTACCCAAATAATATAATATCAAGTTCGATTTTCCAACATAGAACATATCACAATCCCTTTGTCACACGATGTTATATTGAACATGAGTCATGGTCCACGTCAACTCATATTGTTCAATGCTTTCTCGTTACCAAGTAAATTGATTAATCGAATGATATTAATCATATTAATTCATTCGGGCATGGTCATGCACTACATCAATCTTACTTACGAGTGGCCTAGCAAACATCTCTCTTTACGAGGGACAAATTTCCATCTTGACTTATCATTCTTCCCAACAAGAATCCTATCATGCCAATAATAGCCCTTATTGTTATCCGGTTAAAGACAACGTTAAACTATATCAAACATAATATTCATCGAGTGGAAGACGATGATAATCTCAGGTCAAAGGATATCAATGATATAACTATATGAGATTTATTTATGACATTTGACCATGACATAAATCTCATAATGGGTCAAGTTCAGTACCTTTTTCTCCAACAAGTACCCATGAATCTAATGTGCATCTCCATGCATATAATCATCACATGATTATCCATTAGACTTCATACTAGTGCTTCATCAGTACTAGGGACACGATTATTAAAGTAAACATGCAAACATATAATAATCAAAGTAATAATCTCATATATAAAATGAATATGTCTATCTCTATAGGCCTAGGGCACTAACACCTACACACTGACGACGGACTTCCCCCGGAGATTGGATCTGGTCGTCTTCTAATATTGACGGAAAACCTTGTTGCAAGGCTCGTGGCCAAGAAATCTGCAGACTACGATGAACGAGGATAAGATCCTAACGGCGTTGGCACTTAGCTCCATAGGCACACAGGACGAATCCTCAAGGAACTCGTTGATGAAAGGGTCAAGAGGTAATCTCAGACCGAGCTCGAAGTGTTTATAAAAGAAAGCCACCTTCTCTTTGCTGGTAAGGAGGGCCTGTCGACGGGGCTCATACTCAGCCTGACTGAGATATTCAAGTCTATAGGTAGAAGCCTGGACTCTGTAGGAATCTCGTAGGGCGTTGATCATTTGGGTCCCGACATCTTTCCTCCTGGTCAGGATTTTGGTTATGGCCCATCGCCCTTCTTCCCCAGCACCAAAGCCTCGTTCATTTCTCCCAGGTCGTACACTGGTGTGGAAAGCGTCAACTATGCGAGGACCCCCGACACTTGTGCTGGCATCGTTGGTTTCTTGGTTCGATTGTTGGGAACGACCGTCGTGATCCATGTCTACAAAACAAGGGGAAAGAGCAAGGGAATCAGTCCTAGTTTCAATGGGCGACGACCTATCTAAGGGCAACCTAGATTCCCCTGAAACCAAATTCCTAAGTGAATCACGACGAGACAAGGAATAATTGGTTTGTACGTGAGTGGGTAGGTCGTTCATAGACCTGAAGGGCGTTACCCTTGGGTCATCTTCCTCAAATTCCCCAAGAACCTCACCAGTTGGAAATCCAGAGGCTCATTTTGAAAACCAAATTTTTCCAGAATTGAAGAACATTCAACCAAAGGGATTTCTCTCCAAATGCCCCTAGCACATTTATATACCCTTTGGTTGAGCCCAAAACCAAATTTAACCCCTCTCTCAAAACTTACGGTTCTGGGGACCATTAAGCAAATCCTTAAACCCCAAGAAAAACCAGAAAACGAAGAACAATCAAAGAAATTACCTGTTTGAGGAATCGAAGATGAATTTTCCGGTGGGAGATCGAAAAAATCTCTTATCCAAGCTCCCAGTTGCCGTACAAACGGAGAAGCCAGAACCGTTCAAGTCACCAGAAGGGGGTTCGGTATCACCGGAGATGGTACTTCTTGGTCGCCGGAGTTGTTCTTGCTGGATGCCGGAATCTTTCTCCTTGCTAAATGCTCTCAAGAAATTTGGGTGCGAAAAGTTCAAAATGGAGGAGGGGGGAGGTATTTATACTCAGAGAAGATGAAGGGTTTTGCCTAGGAAACTCAAACGGCATAATGATGGAGGGCATTAAATACCAGTGGCAATTTCCGAGGGGAATGTCCCATCATGGGACGCGTGTCATTTAATGAAGGAATCCTGGCCACCCACGTCATCAACAGTGACGTCACCTCATTTCAAATTTCAAAATTGATGGTCGTACGGATAACCCTAAAAGGAAAACGCTAACTCCTGGCAAGACGACCCATGAGTTGGGGGCCTCTGAACGGAATATTTCGTGATGGGCTAGGCCCAATACGTTCCCTACGAGATATGGGCCCAACAAGCCCACTAAGGGATCAAGACTAATGAAGCCCATCAAGGTTTGGGTCATGGCCCGTCGTACAATAGATGGCGGTCGTCGCCAATGAGCGACCAAGCCCATCTAATGACGAGCCATCTCACCACATGGGTCAGAGCCCGTCTAACGGAGAATGACCGTCGTCGCCATTAAGCGACCTAACTCATCCGGAGAACGAGGCAACTCACTCGTCCACTCGCTCGTCGAGTCATCAATTAAGGCGACGATCTTACTGGACATACAGCTCCAAGTCGTCCCTTCATTTAACTTCCTCAATAAGCTTGCTCAATAGGCTATTTTGGAATAAAGTCAGACCTGCCACTGGGCCACTCTGCGCGTGTAATCACGAAACCAGAAGTAGCGCCAAAGATGTATAGGTTGACTTTCTATTATAAGGCAAACAACTTATCCGTGTCAGGCACAAAGCAGCTGCCTTGCTCAGCATGAGCAATCACAGGACGCCACGTGGATGCATGGGTACAAAAGCCAATTCAATGGCTAGAAATGATCCAATCCAACGGTCCAGATGGAAACCCTAGTTCCATTTCACCTACTATAAATATGAGGACAGTTTCTTGGGCTAAGGTAATGCATTTCTGCATATTTACGTATACACACACCCACCATATTTTCATCACCTTTCTCCGGCCCAAACACTGATTCTCACGCCGGAGGGCCTTGCCGGACAAGCCCCGGCGCAGTTCACGGTGTATTTCTCGTGTTGTGCAGATCAGAAGTCAGCCCAAATCATTTGCTGGACCCAGAGCTGAGTCCGAACGTATTCCTGCGTCATCAGTAACATTTTCACAAAAAGAAGAACTTGTTTTAGGATAAAAGTTTCAAATAAAGACATTCATATGGAGAAAGAGTAAGGGGTTACCATGTACCTTACTAGTGCGAATCAAGGTTCTTAGGTACAACTGATTCTGTTGGCAGTTGGGGCAGTATCTTAGTTTCCCTTCTTTCCTCGACAATATTGTAAGAGTGTCACAAACCTTGCAAACCGCAAACCTTAAACCAGAATCATCGTCTTAGGAAGTAGGAGGAATAGACATCTACAAGCTAATCAGCATTGTAGAAGCAAGTTGTTTAAAGTAGCATCAGTTGGCATAGGTACCTATTAGGACTGTAAACGAGCCGAGCCGAGCTTTTGAAGTTTCGAGCTCGAGCTCGTTAATTTTTAAACGAGCTCGAGCTTTTCTCGAGCTCGAGCCCAGAATGCCTGTTCGAGCTCGGCTCGAATCAAATTTTGAGCTGGCTCGCGAGCTTTTCGCGAGCTGCTCGAACTCGAGTATTAACGAGCCGAGCTCGAGCTTCGACTTATATATATATATATATATATATATATATATATATATATATATATATATATATATATATATATATATATATATATATATATATATATATATATATATATGTATATATATATATACTAAAATTCATTCGTGCATCACACGGGTGTAACACTAATACTTATAACAATTATTCACTACTGTAATTTCCTACTTACTTTTCTCTCCAACTCACTCACAACTACTACTTTTATAACATTTCTCCTTAATTTCCATTTCAAATAGTAAATGAGTAATTTCACTTTCAAATAGTAAAAAAATAAAAATATAACCCTTGTTAGCTATATAATATAAGTCAAATTACTAATCCGACTGCACACAGACCCCCAGATACACCCGAGACGACGGGATCCACACCAGACAAGCTCTTAGCCTATACAACTTTAACTAATATAAATTCTACCAAGTGTTTGATAACATATAATATACCTTTAACTATATTCTGCATCACAACTACAACCACCCAAACTAAAAAGAAAATGAAAGGCCATATATTAACAATATCCAAGACATAAGCCATGAATGCCAGAATCAACATTATTAGGTTGAAAGCTAGCAAAAGCCTGGAATTACTAGGTGAGCTTGACTGGAAATACTTTATTTGCACCAAATAAAGTAAACTAAATGCCAGAATCCACATTATTAGAGCGATGGCTAGTTCAAAATTATGAGCACGAGAATTTAATGGAATCATTGGAATTCCTTCCGCCAGAAAAGTGTCTCCCTGCACAACACCCAAACCTCCTTCAAGGTAATAATCTTCACAAGAAAGTGAATTGCCATAAAGGCAAACATCTCCCTGCACAACACCCAAACCTCCTTCAAGGTAATAATCTTCACAAGAAAGTGAATTGCCATAAAGCCCAACATCTCCCTGCCCAAAACAAAGCATAATTATTTGTCTAACAATTGTAGTAGTGCACATTATTAGGGTGATAACAACAAACATTCTACTCCCTAGCGCCTCAGAAAAAAGAGTGCCCTTTTACAAATAGGGAGGTTGATTTTTATGTTATATATTTTCATAGTATACTCCCTCCATCTTATTTAATAATGCACACTTTGGAGGGGACACGGGTTTTAAAGGAAGTGTATAATAATGTTAGTAGACTAGTGTTATGAGTATGGAAAGTAAGGTAGAATTGTAAGTGGGGTAGGGATAGTAAGTGGAATAGTTGTTTTGAGTATGACAAGTGGGTTCCGATGAATCAAATATACTACCTCCGTCCCAGCTCAATGTGTACACTAACCCGTTTGGAGGATGGCATTGATAAGTACCAATCCCAAAAAAGGAAATCTTTTGTTATAATAATATTAACCCTACCCCACTTGTTATACTCACACACTTAAATTGTGGGCCTCACTTGTAAATCCCACCCACTTATCATACTCAAAACACCTTTCTCACTCAGAATACTTTTCAATATATATATACTCACTCCACTTTTCAACTCTCGCATAGCAATATACAATATGTCAAACATCTTTATAGTAACATATTCACAAAAGAATAACTTGTTTTAGGACAAAGTTTCAAATAAAGACATTCATATGGAGAAAGAGTAAAGGGTTACCATGTACCTGACTAGTGCGAATCAAGGTTCTTAGGTACAAATTATTCTGTTGGCAGTTGGGGCAGTATCTTAGTTTCCCTTCTTTCCTCGACAATATTGTAAGAGTGTCACAAACCTTGCAAACCGCAAACCTTAAACCAGAATCATCGTCTTAGGAAGTAGGAGGAATAGACATCTACAAGCTAAGCAGCATTATAGAGGCAAGTTGTTTAAAGTGGCATCAGTTGGCATAGATACCTATATTCTCTCAAGTCTCAACATATGTCCCTAATTAAGTGCTCATTTTCAGTTTCAAGGAAATCACATCTTAAGCATTTTAGAATCCCAAATCAAATTTGCAGGTAGCAATAGTGACTTCACTAAAAATCAAAATCAACGTCGCTAGCAGCATAAACGACTTCACCAAAAATCCAAATCAAAGCCGCTGAAATAAAACTGCAAAAGAATCCCATAATCGACATAAATCCCATAAAACATGAAGTCGGTGTGCCTAATACCAACTTTGGGCTAGAGTTTCCATGAAGACGATACTACCAATACCAACTTTAAGTAAAAAGCACCTTTTGGTTTGAAAATGAGCATTATGGGAAATTTAAATTCAAAAGGCATATTTTGGAATAAATTCCCTCCCTCAAAAAAAGACACATGCTAACACGCGGTATTTAACGGAAAAATCTAACTTAAGTGAGAAAAGGCCTTATATTTACAAAACTTTGTTCCATTGGTCCAAAAATCAACAAAGTTGGATTATTGGACCTCCATAGTGGCAGCACACTCCAAATTTTGGATCATTTTTGCAATTACTCTGATCTGACTTTAATAACTTCAATAGAAAATGCAAACCCATTTAGGACAAATTAAATTTACAAAATTAATCATGACTACAAAACCAGAGGATATTACAAATTTAAAAAAGAATCATGTGAGCCGGTATTTCAGTTGTAATAACTAAGGGGCAGAAAATGCAAAGGGAAGGAGTACCTGGACAATACACAAATATGGCAAGTTCTTGCATCCCCGCAAGAACCACAGCTAAAACTGACCGGAGACCCTCGTAAACGGCTTGACAACTTTCCTGCTCGGTAAAGTTGAATAAACTTATCGAGTCCAATTTCAAATTCTTCTCCTCTAAATAGAACTGGCAAACAAAGATTATTAGCAACTTTTTGGTCGCGTTCCGTTCTATATGCTTCATACTTTGAAACATTCTTTTCTTCAACATTCACTTGCAACTCTTTCAAAATCACTCGCATCAATAGAGAATCTTCGACAATCGTTTCAACCTTTTTGGATGTGGAGTTATAGCTGGAAAAATACAGAACAAATGAGCTTTTCTTATTTTGCAAATATAATGACTCTTCCAGCATTGACACCACATAAACCATACTAGGTCGTTGTGCTGGGTCTCTAAGCAAGCACCCCCTTGCAATATCTATAAACTTGTCCAAACACTTGACTGCAATTTGGTGTTTCAGGCTAGTGGCAATGTTCCTTCGAGCCCATTTACCTATTTCTTCCTCTTCTTTCACCTCCACCTTGCCGCTATCACTATTGCTTTCATCATGTAAAGGCCACTCACGTTTCTTTCGGCATAGCACTTCAAGCAATACAACACCAAAGGCATACACATCAGTTTTTGTAGATACTTCGTTCAAGTAAACATATTCAGGAGCATAATACCCGAATGTCCCTCTCAGTTCAGTTCTAATAGGAACGGTTTCTAGAGAGCTTGATGATAAACCCTTCTTTAACAACCCAAAGTCTGAAAGCTTAGCCACCCAATTCTCATCCAATAAAATGTTTCCCGGCTTCACATCACGGTGAATAATCTTATGTTGAGGTGAGGTGCCACGATGCAGATAGTCCAAGCCACGTGCGGTACCAATGCATATGTTGAGGAGTTTCGCCCAGTTTAGAGAACAAGTTGGGTAAAGATTCTTTGCTAGGCTTCCATTATGTATGTAGTCGTAAACGAGGATCTTGTGATTGGGTTCTTTGCAATAACCAATCAGAGACAAGAGATTCCCGTGATGAAGGCCAGAAACCAAGTTAATCTCCTCATCAAATCTATCGCGAGATTTTGATGCCAAAAGCTTGATGGCAACTGTTGTATCAACATCATCGATCTGGATGTGTCCCTTGTACACCCTTCCTTCTCCCCCAACCCCCAGGAGTTTGGTTTCGTCAAAGTTGTTTGTGGCAACCTTGATAGCAGCAAGAGAAAATTGACAAGGCATGTCTAATTTCACACCATAATATTGTAAAAACTTTTAGAGAAAGAAAATCTAATATTAGAAGATTATGGGGAGTCAAAAAATCAGTGGCCTGTCAACAGGATGAAGCTAGCCTTAAGATGACCATGGAGGTAGGAAGAAGAATATACACGCTGAAAGCAGCTGGCTCGTGAACATGCCTATGAATTTCTGGTGGAAAATAAATAAAAATAAATAAACGAATATATATATATTATACATATCTATAGTATAAATCACACCTCCACTATCTACAGTACAATGAACAATATCAAGTGCCGAATTTCCTATTTTGCCCTCATACATTTGTCCCTTTCCCATTTTGCCCTTGAAAAAAAAATTTAAAAATAATTTTAAAAAAAAATTTAAAAAAAATTTTAAAAAAAAATCACGTGTCCTGACACTTAGTACGTACTTCAAGATATTATATACAAGGTCATTTTGATTGTGTCATATGATATCAACATCCATTATTGAAATCCAAAAATTCATGTGCTCTGACTAATTCAAGAGTACTGCATAGAATTGGTGTTGTATTGTACAACACCTAAGTGCATCAGGATGATGTAGAATACAACACCTAAGAGCATTTTCTTTTTCTCTATAAATTATCTTCATAAAATTTGTACATCAATAATTTTCCCTCATCAAACAAAAAAAAAATTATTAATGTACATAATTCCACAGGGATATTGTGCGGTACAACACCTTAAATTATGCGGTAGGTAGCACTGTTATTTAGATAGTCAAATTAAGAAAAGAGCTTACCGTAACACCCAGATCTGCTATCAACTCTGATCTGTCTTCCTTGCAACCCACCTGTGCAATGGAGAAAGGAAAAAAGTACAGGAAACCTAGTTAGCTCCATTAATCATATCCAACTTTTGAAAATTTAGACAACAATTCGAGAAATTAATTGAAAAGGGTAGTACTGATCTCCTTTAATTTTATTTTGGAAGAGCTGATTTGAAAATAAAGAAAAAAAATAAGAATAAGGAAAACTGAAAAATATAAGAGTAAACCTGGAAGATCCTTCAATTATCATCTTTAACAGCAACGCCAATCGAATTGATCAGTGGATTTCAGCAACGCAGTTCTGTTTTAGTGAAATTAAAAAAAAAAAAAATGATACATGGATTCCTCCTATTTGACTAATCCTCTTTTCTTTTCTTTTCTTTTCTTTTTTCCTCTTTTGGGAGTGGCGCTATTCACACACCAAGATTTGTGAGTACAGCAATCATTACTCTTATTGCAAAATTCTTATGGATTAGAAAAACAATACTCCCTCTCCGTCCCATTGAAAGCTTCACCTTTTATTAAAACGGATGTCTCATTAAAAGCTTCACTTTTTCTAAAATGATAAATAATTTTTACTATTTCACCCATTAATTCTCTCTCCTACTTTACTTTTATACTTACAACACTTTTCAAATTTACTATTCCCTCCACTCATTCTCTCTCCTATTTTACTTTTATACTCACAACACTTTCTCCACTAACATTTTTTCTTAATTTGCGTGTCATATTCAAAATGGTGAACCTATAAACGGAATGGAGGGAGTAATATACTTGGTACGAAGAAATCACGCATATGTGGTCATGTTGGCTGAACGTTTAGGTTTGTTCAGCCAAATTGGGCCAAAAAATGTAAAGACCTTCGATTATTGTTGGTGGAATCCAATTGGCCCGGCGATCGAAGTTTTGTTTTTAGAGACATTTACCATATAATTCCTCTAACAAAGCAATACTATCTCGTAGGACAAGCTGTATTTTGCTTAACCATATAATCTCTAGCTTAATAAGTACATCCTCCCAGCATTTTACTAAGTTCACCCTCCTATCATTTTACTAAGTCCACTCTCTTTATCAATTTAATTTTGTTGGTGTAATGCCTTAGGCGTATAGTTATTTTGACTTATAACTAATACCGTTATGTAATCGTCTTTACCATTTATAATAGAGAATGTTTATCTTGAGTATTATATGTTTTACATGTTTTGTTACAACATTCTGTGTCCCTAGTTATTGTGAATAACTAGTATAAGTTGGTAATGGATAATCATGGAGATGATTATATGCATGGGGATGCACATTACACTTATGTGTACTTGTTAGAGAACAAAGTACTGGACCGATCCATTTATGAGATTTATGACATGGACTATGGTCATATATGTCATGATTAAATCTCATAATAGTCGTGTCATTTGAATCATAAATCACTGTGTATTATATCAAAAGGTAATAATGTTGTAGATTGAGACGGAACAAAAGGTTGTTTTACATGTTTGCCCAACTCACACGCATGGCAAATATGTGAAACAGAAGAAGGTCTACAATCTCTCACTTTATTTTTCCTAAGAGACTCTATGATTGGCGGGCCAGGATGACCTAACTGTTCGTGCCACAATTTGTAAGAAGACGCGACAAAAACTGAAGCAGAAGTAGAAGCAGACACAGCGGAATTTGTAGTAATAGGATAGAGATCACCCCGACTATCACATCTCAGAATACGCCTCCCTGTCTGGAAATCATTCACGGAAAAATCAAACGGATCAAATTCAACGCTTATCGAATTATCAGTTGTGAATTTTCTAACTGACACCAAATTTTTAACAATTTGTGGAGCATATAAAACATTACGAAGAGTAAGAGGTGGTAGGGGAGGAGTCAAAGTAGCATGTCCATAACCATGAATTTGAATAGAATTACCATTACCTACTATGATGCCATGCTTATTGCTCAAATTGTAATAAGGTGCAAGAATATCCTTAGTACTTAGAGATCAATTACCGTAGATAGGTAGAATTAGTTCCTAGAATATTTACAATATATAAAAGATATCCATTTTTCTCAATGTTGAAAAAGAATTAAAAAAAAAATCAACTTTCTCTCTCGTTCAAAGAGAAAAACCTTCACTCTTCTCTCTAAAATCAAATAGAAGAAGAATATGATGATTCAAAAAACAGAATGGAGTTAGGCTTGGATGATCATGAAGAAGGTAGGAAGAGGAGGAAGAAGAAGAAATGCGTTGTATGGACACGAACATAGCTATTTCAGGTGGAAAAACTACACGGTTATACACGTCGATTTGGTGTATGAAAATGGTTTTCGTCACAATTGCAAGAAATTTACACCATGTGTAGTTGATATTCGACGCTTAATTATTCTAGTGAGGGTAATACTAAAGTCACAAAAGCGACACAAAATTTGGTTATTTCGACAATGCCAATGGACAGCAACATCAAATATTGACCTAGATGCATAAAGAAACTCAATTAGTAATGTACTCCCTTTCCCATTCCCGTTCGAAAATAAAAAAATGGATCATACACAGAAATTAAAGAGAATTTATAGTTGAGTAATTGTGAAAAATAAGTTAATAGAAAGAATGTTAGGTATGAAATATTAAGTGGATATTTATTTTGAATATAACAAGTGGGTTACATTAATAAATAAAGAAGTATTAAAAAATTACTATTTTGAGATGTGCTTTTTAAATGGCAAATAAAATTTTATGTGTTTTGAAGTGAGACGAGACAGACATAGGGATCACATAATTCTAAAGAGAATACTTTAGATACAACACCCTAAATCATCATATCATATGCACAAATTATGTGGTAGACTGGTAGGTAGCACTGCTAATAAATGTTTTTAACGAAATGTAGGCAAAATAAACAATTATTGAACTTTATGGGTAGGAAATGCAATTTTCAAAAAAGTTCGTTAGATTTTTCGTTCATTTTGTTAACTTCCATCTATGGCCAACCAAAAAAAAACTCAGTTCACCACAAAATGTGAACGTTAGGCACTGAATTGCCAAAATTGTAATATTAGAACTTAAATTGTAATTCGTGTGAAACTTTGAAGTACTAATATGCTATTTACCTTTATCACGATGATAATGAAAAAATATATTATTTTGAGCGTTTTGTAAAGACAATAACATTGAGTAGGTGCAGGAATCAATTTTCAGAAAATGGAACATTGAGGAGAAATATGTAAGTCATTTTACTATGATAACATTTTTATTTTTCACTAAAAATCACTTACATTGACTTTATTTTTCTAAGTATTACTCAACATCGAAAAATGAAAAAATATATTATTTTGAGCGTTTTGTAAATTATACTTTCTTTATTGACATCTTTTACTATTATTATACTCACATTAACCATTTATCACACTTATAACAATTATTCACTACTTATGATTTCCTAATTACTTTTCTCTCCAACCCACTCTCAGCTACTATTTTTATAACATTTCTCCTTAATTTCCATTTCAAATAATAAATGAGTAATTTCACTTTCGAATAGTAATATAACCGGTATTCTCGCATAGCCAATAAAATATACTCCCTCCGTCCCAGACCAAGGGTCCTCGGGGGGGATTTCACGCTTCTTAAAAAAAAAAATTAAAGTGAGTAGAAAATTTTAGGAGAGAGAATATAAAAGTTAAATGTGTGGTAAGGAATAGGAGAGAGAATGTAAAAGTTAAATGTGTGGTAGGGAATAGGAGAGAGAATGTAAAAGTTAAAAATATTTAATAGGAGAGAGAATGAGTGGAGGAATAGTAATGGTTTTTTTGTAAATATATGGAGATGATAAGGGTATAAATATATGGAAAACTTTCCATTTAAGGAAAGACTCTTGGTCTAGGACGGACCAAAAGGAAAAGTAGGACTCTTGGTCTGGGACGGAGGGAGTAACACATATTATTAAAATAAGAATAAAAATATGACCCTTGTTTGCTATATAATATAAGTCAAATTACTAATCCCACTGCACACAGACCCCCGGATACACCCGAGACTACGGGATCTACACCAGACAAGCTCTTAGTCTATACAACTTTAACTATTATAAATTCTATCACGTGTTTGATAACATAGAATATACCTTTAACTATATTATGCATCACAACTACAACCACCCAAACTAAAACGAAAATGAAAGTCCATCCACATACTTCTTTAACAAGCTCTACAGCAAAATCCATGACATCAGCCATCAATGGCTTAAGAAGTGGACTGCAATGAAGTTGGCTGCAAGAAACATGAAAACAGCTACCACCAGCTTAATAATTAGTTTGCCGAAAAAGAGTAAAGCTTCGAAGAAGTTGACTGCAATAAACGCGGAAATAGCCACCACCGAGTCATAAATTTGGCTGCAAAAGACTCGTAAAGCTTCAAAGAATGTACTCAAGAAGTCTGGCGGAAGGTTGAAAGCTGGCAAAAGCCTGGAATTATTAGGTGAGCTTGACTGGATGCTCTGTTTCCTGCTTATTTGCACCAAATAAAGTAAGCAAAATGCCAGAATCAACATTATTAGAGTGATGGCTAGTTTAAAATTATGAGCATGAGAATTTAATGGAATCATTGGAATTCCTTCCGCCAGAAAAGTGTCTCCCTGCACAAGACCCAAACCTCCTTCAAGGTAATGATCTTCACAAGAAAGTGAATTGCCATAAAGGCAAACATCTCCCTGCCCAAAACAAAGACAACAATAACATCAGCATAATTATTTGTATAACAATTGTAGTAGTGCACATATTATGGTGATAACAACAAATATTCTAGTTCAAAATTATGAGCATGAGAATTTTATGTTATATATTTTCATAGTATATACTCCCTCCATCTTATTTAATAATGCACACTTTGGAGGGGACACGGGTTTTAAGGAAAGTGTGTAATTATGTTAGTAGACTAGTGTTATGACTATGGAAAGTGAGGTAGAATTGTAAGTGGGGTAGGGATAGTAAGTGGAATAGTTGTTTTGAGTATGACAAGTGGGTCAATGAATAAAATACACTACCTCCGTCCCAGCACAATGTGTATACTAACCCGTTTGGAGGATGTCACTGATAAGTTCCACTCCCAAAAAAGGAAATCTTTTGTTATTAACCCTACCCCACTTGTCATACTCACACACTTTAAATTGTGGGTCTCACTTGTAAATTGCACCCACTTATCATATTCAAAACACCTTTCCCACTTATAATACTTTTCAATATATATATATACTCGCTCCACATTTCAACTCTAGCATAGCAATATACAATATGTCGAACATCTTTATAGTAACATTTTCAGAAAAGAAGAACTTGTTTTAGGACAAAAGTTTCAAAGAAAGACATTTATACGGAGAAAGAGTAAAGGGTTACCATGTACCTGACTAGTGCGAATCAAGGTTCTTAGGTACAACTGATTCCGTTGGCAGTTGGGGCAGTATCTTAGTTTCCCTTCTTTCCTCGACAATATTGTAAGAGTGTCACAAACCTTGCAAACCGCAAACCTTAAACCAGAATTATAGTCTTAGGAAGTAGGAGGAATAGACATCTACAAGCTAAGCAGCATTATAGAAACAAGTTGTTTAAAGTGGCATCAGTTGGCATAGGTACCTATATTCTCTCGACATATGTCCCTAATTAAGTGCTCATTTTCAGTTTCAAGGAAATCAAGAAAATCACATCTTAAGCATTTTAGAAGCACGAATATACCACTCATGATGATCCCACTATGTGAATAAAAGGGAAGCTTATCACACTATAATATAATATGTGTTCAATTTGACTTGGTACATGACAATATAGGGTCCAAATTTAGGGAAATGTGCCACTCTAGGGTCTGATATTCCATTTCGTTAACTAAGGGTCTGAAATCACCATTTTTTGTCTGAGGTTTTCTAACTATAGTCAGAAAAACTCGGTTAAATATCATGTGCAACACTTTATTTTTTGGAATTTCAGATCATGGACTTTTTTATTTTTGGATTTTCTCTCCCTCCAAATGATTCAACTCACCAAAAATCCTAAGAAGTGATTGAATAACCGTTGACGCTCTCAATTAAAAAATTTACACCCTAAACTAACTTGATCTATAAACAGAAGAACATCCATAATCCCCCAACTGCACCCCACATCTTCAATCCCAGACCCTCATTTAGTTTTACAAAAATGTAAGCATCAAAGATTGTTGTGAGGCAGCTTGCAACCACTAGACTCGGGGGACAAATAGAGAGGAAACTATTGCAACAGCTAAAAGGAGGTAGGGATGAAATCTGCACTGTTTTCCTTAGGTTGGGATTTCAATTCAGACTCGGGTTTGAGTCTCCTATGGGTGGACCACACTGGTGATGAAAGCAAATTTACGAAAAATCCTCAATGAAATGACCAAAACCTCAGTTAATTACCAAAATGTGTTATTTACTTAAACTCGCTACTAGAAGTAGCAACTCCACCAAGAACCCAAATCAAATTTGCAGGTAGCAATAGTGACTTCACTAAAAATCAAAATCAACGTCGCTAGCAGCATAAATGACTTCACCAAAAATCCAAATCAAAGCCGCTGAAATAAAACTGCATAAGAATCCCGTAATCGACATAAATCCCATAAAACATGAAGTCGGTGTGCCTAGTACCAACTTTGGGCTAGAGTTTCCATGAAGACGATGCTACCAATACCAACTTTAAGTAAAAAGCACCTTTTGGTTTGAAAATGAGCATTATGGGAAATTTTAATTCAAATTTTGGAATAAATTCCCTCCCTCAAAAAAAGACACATGTTAACACGCGGTATTTAACGGAAAAATCTAACTTAAGTGAGAAAAGGCCTTATATTTACAAAACTTTGTTCCATTGGACCAAAAATCCACGAAGTTGGAATATTGGACCTCCATAGTGGCAGCACACTCCAAATTTTGGATCATTTTTGCAATTACTCTGATCTGACTTTAATAACTTCAATAGAAAATGCAAACCCATTTAGGACAAATTAAATTTACAAAATTAATCATATGACTACAAAACCAGAGGATATTACAAATTTAAAAATGAATCATGTGAGCCGGTATTTCAGTTGTAATAACTAACGGGCAGAAAATGCAAAGGGAAGGACCGAAGGAGTACCTGGACGAGCATACACAAATATGGCAAGTTCTTGCATCCCCGCAAGAACCACAGCTAAAACTGACCGGAGACCCTCGTAAACGGCTTGACAACTTTCCTGCTCGGTAAAGTTGAATAAACCTATCGAGTCCAATTTCAAATTCTTCTCCTGTAAATAGAAGTGGCAAACGAAGATTATTAGCAACTTTTTGGTCGTGTTCCGTTCTATATGCTTCATACTTTGAAACATTCTTTTCTTCAACATTCACTTGCAACTCTTTCAAAATCACTCGTATCAATAGAGAATCTTCGACAATCGTTTCAACCTTTTCGGATGTGGAGTTATAGCTGGAAAAATACAGAACAAATGAGCTTTTCTTATTTTGCAAATATAATGACTCTTCCAGCATTGACACCACATAAACCATACTAGGTCGTTGTGCTGGGTCACTAAGCAAGCACCCCCTTACAATATCTATAAACTTGTCCAAACACTTGACTGCAATTTGGTGTTTCAGGCTAGTGGCAATGTTCCTTCGAGCCCATTTACCTATTTCTTCCTCTTTCACCTCCACCTTGCCGCTATCACTATTGCTTTCATCATGTAAAGGCCACCTACGTTTCTTTCGGCATAGCACTTCAAGCAATACAACACCAAAGGCATACACATCAGTTTTTGTAGATACTTCTCTCTTGAAAACATATTCAGGAGCATAATACCCGAATGTCCCTCTCAGGTCAGTTCTAATAGGAACGGTTTCTAGAGAGCTTGATGATAAACCCTTCTTTAACAACCCAAAGTCTGAAAGCTTAGCCACCCAATTCTCATCCAATAAAATGTTTCCCGGCTTCACATCACGGTGAATAATCTTATGTTGAGTTGAGGTGCCACGATGCAGATAGTCCAAGCCACGTGCGGTACCAAAGCATATGTTGAGGAGTTCCACCCAGTTTAGAGAACAAGTTGGGTAAAGATTCTTTGCTAGGCTTCCATTATGTATGTACTCGTAAACGAGGATCTTGTGATTGGGTTCTTTGCAATAACCAATCAGAGACAAGAGATTCCCGTGATGAAGGCCAGAAACCAAGTTAATCTCCTCATCAAATCTATCGTGAGATTTTGATGCCAAAAGCTTGATGGCAACAGTTGTATCAACATCATCGATCTGGATGTGTCCCTTGTACACCCTTCCTTCTCCCCCAACCCCCAGGAGTTTGGTTTTGTCAAAGTTGTTTGTGGCAACCTTGATAACAGCAAGAGAAAATTGACAAGGCATGTCTAATTTCACACCAGAATATTGTAAAAAAATTTAGAGAAAGAAAATCTAATATTAGAAGATTATGGGGAGTCAAAAAATCAGTGGCCTGTCAACAGGATGGAGCTAGCCTTAAGATGACCATGGAGGTAGAAGAAGAAGAAGAAGAAGAAGAAGAAGAAGAAGAAGAAGAAGAAGAAGAAGAATATACAAGCTGAAAGCTGGCTCGTGAACATGCCTATGAATTTCTGGTGGAAAACTACACGGTTATATGCGTGTAGTGATATTCACATTCAAAAGTAAACTTCAACTTAATTATTCTAGTGAAGAAAGGGTCATGCATCGCTCTTGAGAAAATAAAACATCCCTCCATTCCAAATATTTTAGTTTAATAAAGTTGCTAAATCTTTCTTCGTCAATCATTATGTTGATAAAATAATGCTGACAATTATGATAATATGTTATGAGATCATGATTAAGGAACATTAAAGGATATTTATTTCTAAGTTACTAAATCCTTCTTTGTCCAAATAACTTAAGTTGAGATCCTCTAATGCATAATCTCTAATATTAATATAATAGTATAATATATAAAGCATAAACCTTTAAAATGGTTGATACAAAGTACGAAATTAGAAAAATAAATGTGCAACATCATTTATATGACCATTTGCTAATTACAGAGAAGGTGGGGACATATTAATCAAAGCCAGCAAAGATCAAACTGAAAATTTGCTAGGGCCACCAGCTGCTTACACCAATTGTGTAAGTCAATTCCGTAAATTCAATGAATGGGCTGCCACAAGTAATCTTTAATAATTAAAAAAAAAAAAAAAAAAAAAAATATATATATATATATATATATATATATATATATATATATATTTATTTATATATATATATATATAATATATTATATACAAGGTCATTTTGATTGTGTCACCTGATAGCAACATCCAGTATTGACCAACATAGAGAAATCCAAAAATTGTGTCACCTGATAGCAACATCCAGTATTGACCAACATAGAGAAATCCAAAAATTCATGTGCTCTGACTAATTCAAGTGTACTGCATAGAATTTTTTCTAAGAATTTATACAGAAAATGCTATAAGGTGTTTTATTGTAAACACCTAAGTGCATCAGGATGATGTAGAATACAACACCTAAGAGCATTTTCTCTATAAATTATCTTCATAAAATTTGTACATCAATAATTTTCCCTCATCAAACAAAAAAAAAATTATTAATGCACATAATTCCACAGGGAATATTTAGATAGTCAAATTAAGAAAAGAGCTTACCGTAACCCCCAGATCTGCTATCAACTCTGATCTGTCTTCCTTGCAACCCACCTGTGCAATGGAGAAAGGTAAAAAGTACAGGGAACCTAGCTAGCTCCATTAATCATATCCAACTTTTGAAAATTTAGACAACAATTCGAGAAATTAATTGAAAAGGGTAGTACTGATTTCCTTTAATTTTATTTTGGAAGAGCTGATTTGAAAATTAAGAAAAAAAATAAGAATAAGGAAAACTGAAAAATATAAGAGTAAACCTTGAAGATCCTTCAATTATCATCTTCATTTTTCTAACAGCAACGCCAATCGAATTGATCAGTGGATTTCAGCAACGCAGTTCTGTTTTAGTGAAATCAAAAAAAAATGATACATGGATTCCTCCTATTTGACTAATCCTCTTTTCTTTTCTTTTTTACTCTTTTGGGAGCGGCGCTATTCACCCACCAAAATTTGTGAGTACACCAAATCTCGGTGTGCCAAGCACTTTCCGTCTTAGCGGGGATTAGATTAGAAAAACAATAATATACTTAGTACAAAGAAATCACGCATATGTGGTCATGTTGGCTGAACGTCTTTAGGTTCGTTCAGCCAAATTGGGCCAAAATATGTAAAGACCTTCGATTATTGTTGGTGGAATCCAATTGGCCCGGCGATCGAAGTTTTGTTTTTAGATCAAACAATTGAGAACTTAACTTATCAGTAAGTTTTCAGTTGTCAACTAAACTACTAAAAATATAATTAACTCCGGTGACCACCAACTCCGGCGACCTCTCCGGCGACCAAACAATTGAGAACTTATCAGTAAGTTCTCAGTTGTCAACTAAACTACTAATAACACGATCAACTCCGGCGACCTCTCCGGCGACCAAACAACTGAGAACTTAACTTAACAGTAAGTTCTCAATTGTCAACTTAACTACTATACTAAGAACACGACCAACTCCGGCGATCTCTCCGGCAACCAAACAACTGAGAACTTAACTTATCAGTAAGTTCTCAGTTGTCAACTAAACTACTAAGAACACGATCAACTCCGGCGATCACCAACTCTAGCGACTAAACAACTGAGAATTTATCAGTAAGTTCTCAATTGTCAACTAAACTACTAAGAACACTATCAACTCCGGGGACCACCAACTCCGGCGATTTCCTGGCGACCACCTGACTCAGGCAACTTCTCCGACGACCAAACAACTGAGAACTTAACTTATCAGTAAGTTCTCAATTGTCAACTAAACTACTAAGAACACGATCAACTCCGGCAAACAAACAACTGAGAACTTAACTTATCAGTAAGTTATGTTAAGTTAACTCCGGCAAGCTACTCCGACAACCAACAACTGAGAACTTCTCAGAACTTCTCAGTTGTTAGTGAACAACTGATAACTTTTCATTTTTTCACAATGTATTATTCAACAACGACTAAGAATATCTCGATCATACATTTATACACAAAACAATTGAGCTTTTCACATTATCTTTGTGATAAATATGTGTACTTTTATTACTAAAGTTGTCGGTGTAATATTTATTTTCTTCAAAAACAATCTTAAAAAAGTAAACACATCATAAAATAAATTTATATGGTTAAATGGAATATTAGTACTAAGTGGACACATTATAGAGAGAAATCAAGGTCACCACTAAATTACATATGCATAACTCTATTGCCTCATTAATGGTCCACAAAAAAGCCAGTCCATAACCACAAGTCTAGGCCTAAAAATAAGCCAACAACTGTATCTTTCTCTCTCTCGCTCTCTCTCTCTCTCTCTCCTGCCTTTTCTTCAAGCACCTTCTCATTAAGAACATGACATAATTACAGTCAATTATCAAAATTGGTTACAAAAGAAATTCCACTCTATTTGGTTGCCTGATTGCCTAAATCGCTTCCGCAAAACAACAACAAAACCTAGGGTTTGAAAATTTTGAAAATCGGACTCTCAAAATCAACTCCGATGAAGTCGCCAGATATCATCTAACCACTACAAATTTCCTTCTCAACAAACGCCTCAATCAAAACCTCCACAAATATCAAAACATCAAGTTCTGCAAATAACCTAGCATTTTAGAATATCAGATCTAAACTCAAAAACTGTTCGAAATTCCGGCGAGTCTCCAGCCGCTCTTGTTCTCCGATCAACGATCATCAACAAAGTCGGACATATCCGATCGAAATTCCTCACATATACCTCGGACAATAACAGGTCTGGAAGTTATCTCCAGTTCTATCGGTGAAATTACAGCTACCAGAATCATCGTCTCTTCTCTACTACTCTATTCGTTGCCAGAGCCACCATCGTCATCCTCGTTGAAATAAACAGGTCAAGCGATGGCCACGAGTTCTCCCCATTATTTGGGGTATTGGGGACTATATATGGTTAGTTATTTTGTGGTATGGGATTATAAGGTAAATATGATAAGTCATTGTCTTACAAAGTAGATTAGATTTTATTGAGGGACTAACACATAATTTTCTCATGTTTTTAGGTTTGTTAGTCTGGGTCGAACAAACCTAAAATGTTCTGTTATTGTTGTAACCTAACATTTTTAATACGTCTATCTTAATAAAATTAATCATCGGTCCCATGAGTCTATCCTCATCAGTGATCCCAACCCAACACAACCTCAAATAAAATATTAATTTCTCTCATTTTCATATACACCACTCCCAACCTTATATAATTTATACTCCCATCAGTGATCCAACCCAACCCAACCTTTTAATAAAATATTTATTTTTCTTTACTTCAACTTACCTAAAATACTTATCATTTTATTTTTTAAAATAATGTTTTAGTAATAATATTTCTAAAATTACCCGTACAATTATTAAAAATAATTACCCATACAATTATAAAAAAAATTATGAATTTTGATATTTTTTTATTTTATATAATTATATAAAATATATTAATTTTAAAAATATATTTATATAAACACATGTCACCCAATGAAAGGGTGACCATCCAACCTAGGTTGTCCATTTTCATGACTTTTTTTTTTACTTTTTTTTTTGCCCATTTCCATGAGTTTTTTTTTTTTACCCATAATGACCCAACAATGGAAGTCACCAATGGGGATAGTCTGAGAAAACAATAATATGGTCCTGCTAACAAATTCATCAAGTGGCTATAAAAGTCAACTCCAATACCAAGAAGTTACTTTTCAAAAAAAAAAAGTCCAAAAATTAATGAACTTTTACCAAAAATAAAAAAAAATCCCTAAATGGACTTTTGCCAAATTTATTTCACTATTCATTATAATTATAAAATTAAAAGTTTATAAAGTGGATAACAAGGATTTTCTTACACCTTTGTTACTGAAATTTACAAAATGTCAGGCTTTTGAGCAACAAGCATGCCCTTTTTATTTTTCAAAACAAACAAAGTCTTATCAACCTCTCCTCTTTTAAAATCAAGTTGAATTAGGTGCTCAGTCAGTCTACCATACCAAGCTCGTGAGGCTTGTTTAAGACCATAGAGTGCATTTTTCAACTTATAAACATGATTTGGTTTAGAGGGCTCCTCAAACCTTTTAGGTTGCTCAACAAAAGCTTCCTCATTCAAAATACCGTTTAGGAACGCACTCTTGACATCCATCTGATGTAGAGTGATTTTCAAGTAGCATGCAATAGCTAGAAACAATCTGATAGACTCAATGTGGGCTACGGGAGCAAAGGTTTCATCAAAATACACCCCTTCCATTTGAGTGTAGCCATGAGCCATCAAACGTGCTTTGATCCTTGTTACATTGCCTTGTTCATCAGATTTATTCTTAAAGATCCATTTGGTCCCAATCACATTGACGTGAGAAGGCCTAGGAACTAAGAACCAAACGTCATTTTTCTCGAACTGGATTAATTCCTCTTGCATGGCATTAATCCAATTCTCATCTTTCAAGGCTTCCATGACATTATTTGTTTCATAATCAGCAACAAAACAACACGAGTTTACCTGGTGGTACACAGATTGTACGCATAACAAACTTGCGAGGTCGCGGTAATTGACCTTTTTCCCTCGTGTTTTCATGCCTTCATCCACTTTCCCTATGACCTGGGATGTGGCATGATTTCCCTGTATTCTGGAAGGAATGTCCCTTTCTCTACTTACATCCTCTTCATCAGTTTCAGAATCTGAACCTTGGTCTTCATTTGTTTGACCACTTGTGTTGTCAGTTGTTTGAACAGTTGGTTTAACAACTGTTTGCACAGCTAGCTGTTCTGCAGTTTCATTCACATTTGCTGATTCAGATTCGTCATTAATTGGTTCTGGCTCCTAAGTGCAACTTGTAATATACTCCCTCCGTCCCCAACCTAGATGCACACTTTGACTTTTCACGTAAATTAAGGAGGGAGTATTATATTGAAAGTGTTGTGAGTGTGAAAATAAAATAGGAGAGAGAATGAGTGAAGGGAATAGTAAATTATAATGGTGTTGTGAGTATTAAAATAATGTAGGAGAGAGAATGAGTGGAGGGAATAGTAAAGATTCCTTTTCATTTTAGGAAATGTGCACGTTGGTTTGGGACGTCCAAAATGGAAAGTGTGCACTTAGGTTGGGGACGGAGGGAGTAATCCTCAACTGTTTTGACATTAAGATCAGTAGCATCATCAAAAACAACATTTATGGATTCCATGACAGTTTTAGTTTTGAGATTATACACTATATACGCTCTACTGTTTGTTGAGTATCCAATGAAAATGGCTTTGTAACTTTTGGAATCAAACTTAGAGAGATACTCACGGTCATTTAAGATGTAGTAAATACATCCAAAAACATGAAAGTATTTGACTGTGGGTTTCTTTCCTAGTAGGATCTCATAGGGGGTCATGGTACTTCCAATTCCTAGAAAGACATGATTCCCTACATGACATGTTGTGTTCACAGCTTCTACCCAAAAGTTTTTGGATAGATTTTTAGAACTTAAAATCATTCTAGCCATTTCTTGTAATGTGCGATTTTTCCTTTCTACTGCCCTATTTTGTTGAGGGGTTTTGGGGGTTGAGAACTCGTGAGTAATCCCCTTTGAATCGCAAAATGAAGAAAAAGTAGCATTTTCAAACTCAGTACCATGATCAGATCTTACTCTAATGGCTTTTAAACCATAGAGGTTTTTGACCCTTTTGTACCAGATTTTAAACTCATCAATGGTGTTGGACTTTTCTCTTAAAAAAATTACCCATGTATATCTAGAAAAATCGTCCACCACACAAAGCAGTATTTTTTCCGAGACATGCTTTCCACTTCTATTGGACCCATTAGGTCAGTGTGGATCAATTCAAGACACCTTGAGGTTCCAAAATTTTGAACTTTCTTATGACTAGATTTTGTTTATTTACCTTTTTGACATGATCCACACACACTTAGTTTCTTCAAGTCCAGTTTGGGCAAATCCTTTGCTGCCCCAAAGTTAATTAAGTCTCTGATTTTTCTTTCACTGGTATGAACAAACTTTTGGTGCCAGATTGTAGTCTCATCCATTTTAGTGGAGAAACATGACACAATGCTACCAACTTTGCAGCAGTTATCAGAGGATCGAACACCAGTTAAAATACGCTCATTTTTGTTATAAAAAACTTCACATCTGGACTTGTCGAATTTAACAACTAAGTCATCATCACACAGTTAACTTATGCTTATCAGATTTTCCTTAAGTCCTTCAACATGTAGGACATTGTGTACTTAGGCAAACCTGATACATTCAACGTACCTTTGCGAATGACTTTACCTTGTGCTCCTCCACCAAAATTGACTTTCCCACCTTTGAATGGTGCGTAGTCGTTAAAGTTTTCTCGTGCTCCAGTCATGTGGCGAGAGCAACCACTGTCAAAATACCAGGACTCTTCCACACTGCTCTTAAGAAAGGTGAAGGCTACCTGACAGTTCATGGTTTTCTTTCTTACCCAGGCAGTTTTCCTTCCAGCTTTGGGTTTTGTGTACTGTTGTGTGTTCGGTTGTACACACAACTGTCTGCCCAAGTGTCCACGGACATTTCCGAAACCCAGTTCCTGCTTCAACTTGTAACAGTATGGTCGAATATGGCCAGGAGCAAAACAATGATGGCAAACATACCTCCTCTTCCTGTTTTGTCTGCTTTCAGTAGTATGTGCAGGCTTGGTAGAGGAGACAGTTTTAGCCTTTTAAATTTTCGAAGTGCTTGCTCCTTCTTTTACAAAAACAGAATCTCCATAGCCAATTCCTAATTTTCCTTGGTTTCCCATTTTCAAAACCTCTTCTAACTTAGCTTTACCAGTGTTTAGCTTTGTTAGAGTTTTTATTTCTTTATCAAGATTTGTTTTATAATTTTCACATTCCATATCTTTCTTTGTGAGTAAAACTTCTAACTTGGCTATGGAGTCCTTTTTAGAATCATTTTCTTTTGATAGACTCTCAACCTCAGATTTTAGTTTGAGATTTTCTGCAGTTAGTTTCTCATTTACCTGTTTAAATACCTTGAGTTGCTCCATGCGTTTGGTCCAATCAGTGTGGAGTTCAACGTAGGTACTGTGCAAGTCCTCATAGGTAGCACACTCTTCTTCTACTAGATCAATGTTAGTTTCACTAGCAGTTGAAGAATTCAAGCAGGTATACACACTGTTCTCAGTTGTGTAGTCAGTTGTGTGGTAAGTTGTGCAATCCGAGTATTGCACATCTTCCACATCTGAATCACTATTAGACAATGTGATCTGAGATGGATGCCATATAGACATATTTGCATTCTGTTCATCATCATCAGAATCACTCAAAGTCGCTAAAAAGCTCATTCTACACTTTTTAAGAGTGTTAGCACACTCATTTGCGTAATGACCGAAACCTTTGCAAGCCCTGCATTGAATTGAATCGAATCAATGGACCTTTTTCTTTCAGAAGTAGGCTTCTTTGCAACAATTTCCTTCTTTGATGATTCAACCGTTGAAGGAGTAGAGTGTGCTGAATTTGAAAACTTAGTAAAACGTTTCTTTTTCAACATGCTATTGAATTTTTGAGTAATCATAGCACACTCATCATCTCCCAGGTTTGACTCATCAATATCTTTGGATAGTTGAACAAGATCCTGATATACTTTGAGAGCACTTGCAAGAGTAATTGAATTTACTTTGCTAGCTTCTTGTACCCCAAGATTTAACTCAAAAATAGTCAGAATACCCAAGATGGTATCAAGTCCAACAGTTTGAACATCCTGAGTTTCCTCAATAACAGAGATTTTAATATTAAACTTTTTTGGGAGAGTTCTTAGTACTTTACTTACGAGTCTTGCATTGGATATAGATTCACCCAAGAAAAATGACTCGTTAGAGATGTCCAAAATTTTGGCTGAGTATTCTTTTATGGTTTCATTCTCTCCCATCCTTAAAGTTTCAAACTTGGTCATTAAAGTTCTTAGCTTGATTTTTCTAACACTAGCTGGTCCTTCACAGTGAAGTTGAAGAATGTCCCAAGCAGTTTTGGCAATAGTTTGAGTAGAGAATAAACTATACATATGAGGATCCACATGGTTAAAGATTGCTCCTATGGCCTTGGCATTATAGTTTGCAAGAGCAATTTCCTCAAGTGTCCAAGATTCTATGGGCTTAGGTCCATAATTTCTCTCATTTTTGCCATCAGATGTAGCAGGGGTAAGTTCAATCATGGGAGGAGTGTAGCCATTAACAAGACTAACCCAAGCACGATGATCAATATATTTAGTGTGCATAATTATTTTGGCCTTCCAAATGGTATAGTCTGAACCATTTAGATAGGTGGTTTGTTGTGGCTATGGTTATGGTAACAATCCATTGTGACTACTTTCAAGGATCGATCTCAGTTGAGTCGAGAGAAGGCTCTGATACCAATTGAAAGAATTGTAGCTAGGACTGTAACCAGTTGTGCACAGACTTGAGTGTACAGTTGTGCACACAAGTGTCAGCACAACAGAATAAACATCTTTTTCAGAAAAATAACTTAATAGACAGAATTTTAAATGCAACGAAATATTAAACACTTTAGAAAGAACTTTTTGCTGGAAACCTTTTCATAAAACTGCAATCTTGTTTAGAGAACAAGTTGCATAGTAAACAAATACAATGAAAAGAAACAAGTTATCAAAAGATCAAAGAACGTTCTAATCTTAAGAACACTATACACGATAAACAACCTTGAAAGATCAAGTTACTGATCTTCAAGGAAACAATAAAAATGCTCAAGTAATGTTCTCTTAATTTCTCTCGTTGAATGCGTAGAATCGGTAGCTTGTGAATGAGAGCGGACTACTTATTAAATAGGGAAACGAGAAATCCTTTTACAACAAGGATTCAATGTCTTCCCTTTAAAACCGGATTCCTTCCATATCATTAAGAGTCATTCCTTCCTTGAGTTCCTTACCTAAAATATAAACAAGCCATATTTAAACAAACCGTTAGTCGTTAGTCAACTAAATATATATTAACAATTATTTCCTAATTTATTTAAGTATAAAATATACACTAATTTTGATTATCAGAATTACAAAGATTTTAGAAAGATCTAAGAGTATTTTCATACTCAGAGTACCTGGACGAACATACACAAATATGGCAAGTCGTTGCATCCCCACAAGAAGCACACCTAAAACTGATGGAAGATCCTCTTAGATGACTTGCCCGGTAAAGTTCCAATTACAGATTCTTCTTCTGTATGACTCTGGAGGAATAATCTTGTTCATAATCTATTTAACTAAATATTTCATCATATAAAAGAGTTTCAAATTAGCGATAAATATTGAATTAATGAGTAGTGGGGTTTAAAAACACAACATTTAATCATTTATTGCCGAATCTATGTATTTGTAATCAAAATTTAGTAAATCTTTTTTGTAACTTTAGTTTTACTCTTTGTAAATATAAAAAGAAAAGAGGCTTCGACCAATAAGCCCCTCAGATAAATGAAAACGACCAATAAAATCAGACATTTTTTAAACTCGCCAATAAGTCCCTATATTTTTGTTGGACCAAAATACCCCTTTGCCACATAGTCGCCCACCCACTTCTCCCATGCGTGATGTGCCCAGCACTTTTCTCTCTCTCTCTCTCTCTCTCTCTCTCTCTCTCTCTCTCTCTCTCTCTTCTTTTATTTCATTTTTTCTTATCTATTTTTTCTCTCTCTTCCTTTTTTTTTCTCTTAAATATTTAAAATGCAATATCTCAAAATCTAAAAGTCAAAAAAATAATCCGAAACCACTGTTTTAATCGCATCGCCAAGACGAATCAAACAAGTTTACTCATCATATATTTCAAAATTTATAAATAAAATAAAATTATTTTTCACTTGTAAAAATCTGAGAAAATCATTTATCATTTATTCACACATGAGTATAACTGTATAATGGTTTTCACATTTATAAACTGAAAAGTCTATTTCACAGTTTTGATGTAAATAATTGTATAATGGTTTTCACATTTATAAACTGAGAAGTCTATTTCACAATTTTGATGTAAATAACTGTATAATGATTTTCACATTTATAAACTAAGAAGTCTATTTCACAGTTTTGATGTAAAAAACTATATAATGGTTTTCATATTTATTCACATCTTAACCAACAACTGTGAAATAGACCTCACTGTTGTGCAAAAACAATCATAACTGAGAAATTCACCTCACTGTTGTACACAAACAATCAACAACTGATAAATAACGGGTAAACCAAATATACTAAGTAGCAAATTAAATGTGAAATTGACCTCACAGTTCTCAGTTTAGAAAGGTCAACAACCAAACCATTTCACATTTATAAATAACTGTGAAACTGACTTCACAGTTTTAGAAGTGTGAAAAATATTTCACACTTATTCACACCACAATCAACAACTGTGAAATAGACCTCACAGTTGTTTTGCTACTTAGTATGTGTGGTTTACCCGTGATTTATCTGTTATTCATGAATGTTTGTGCACAATTGTGAGGTCAATTTCTCAGTTATGATTGTGAGGTCACTTTCTCAATTATTGTGCATAGTTGTGAGGTCAATTTCATTGTTTTATGTCATTCTTTCATAGAACAACTGTGAAACTGACCTCACAGTTTTAGAAGTGTGAAAAATATTTCACACTTATTCACATCAAAACCAACAAATGTGAAATAGATTTCACAGTTGTTCTATAAAAGAATGACATAAAAACAGTGAAATATATCACACATTTATGCACAATAACTGAGAAAGATACCTCACAATAACTTACTAGACTACAATAGAATTCCTAAACAAGTTCCATATAATAAATCCAAACCAGCAACAACAAAATTCATAACATTACAAATTATAAGTTTCTCTTTCAACAAAAAAGGTAAATCATCTGTGTTCATCAAGCGTTTGATCACCCAAACTTCACAGCGACACCCAAACTAAACAAGTTTCATAAAACAAAATCTCTGCTTGAAAATCTTGGATTAACATTACCCCAATGGCATGAACACCCAAAAGGGGAAAATAGCAATAATGGCCGACAGATCTGTCAAATATTTCAACAAATCAATGCAGAAGTCTCACCTTATAACACCATCTATATCAAAAGGGTAATCAAAACCCATCAAATAATCCAAAATAACAATGCCAAAACTCTTAATCACCATAACAATCAGCAAGATCAATTAAACCAAAACCCAGATTTAATTTACCCTTCCGAATTTCAAACAAAATTAAAATAAAACAGATAAATTACAGGTATCCATATTCGGGAATAACAGCAATAATGCCGGATATGGCTTCAAGCTTCTGAACCTCCGAATCGGAAAGCTTGATCGAGAAACCATGGAAGACGGTGTCATACATATGAATGAGCCGAGTATCTTTAATATCCACAGAAACGGCGTCGTTGGGAGTAGGGGAAAGGGATCTGAGAGAAGATTCGTACCAGTGCTTGTGAGTGGGGAAAACAGACGGCTTGGCGTCGTGTTGGACGCGAATTATGAAATTCTTGAGGTGGTCGTCGGAGGTTGTAACGACGGAGAAGGAAAATTCCGGTGAGAAGGGAAAACAGACGGCTTGGCTTCCACTGCTCTGATGCTTGCTGCTACAATCCTTGCTTTGCTCTTTGGGAGGTAAGGTAGTTTTGTCATTTAAGATTATTATAAAAGGTTCAGGGACTCTACGGGAGTTTTGATTTCAACTCAAGGATCCTAAGATATGTTTTGAAAAGTGGTGTTTTTATTGATAAATTCCACACCAACTTAGGGACTTATTGGTAAAAATCCCAAAATAAAAAGGGCCCCGATCAATAAATAACAAATTACTTACTCTGTCTCAAAATACTTACAATTCTATGAGAGTTTTCTTTTTTAGAAAACTAAAACATTTATTAAAGAGAAGAAAAAAGGCGCTCCGACGCGAATATATGTCATTTTCCCTTCAGGACTCTCTGTAATACCCACCCTTTTATTTAATTTGAAATCCTTTTATTTTATTATTTGGTCTCTAATAAAAAGGATTGAGTAATTGGGCTTTGATTTGGGCTAGGATTAGAAAACTCAAATCATTTAAGGAGTTGGATTAACTTCCTTACGGGCTAGGGTTTTGGAAAATTGAAGAATATAAACTCTCCCTACCCTAGTATCATCTTGTTTATTTTCTCAAGAGAGAGAGAGAGAGAGAGAGGCGCCGAGAGAGAGAGAGAGAGAGAGAGAGAGAGAGAGAGAGAGAGAGAGAGAGAGAGATCAGAAGAGAAAGAGAGAAGACTAGAGTTTGGCCGGAGTTTGAAATCGAAAAGGTAATCATCAAATCTCTTTATTGTTTTCTTTAGTTTTGGATTGATGAAACATTAGAAAACCCTAAAAGTTTATGAGTATGAATTAGGGTTTTGGAAATCAAAGGTATTATTATTAATTTGAGTTATAAAATTGTATATCCTAACATTAATGGTCAAGGTTAGGGTTTGGGCATGTTAATTAATGGTTTTGACCGAATAATTCATGCTAGGGTTTATGAGGAAAGATTAGGGTTTGGTGTGTGTGCCATGTGTGTGTGCAGTGTGTGTGCGTGTGTGTACAGTCGTGTATGTGTGGCGGCGGGTATATGCGTGTGTGTTAGGGTTAAGTGTGTGTGTTTATGAGTATGTGTCGTGTGTGTGTTGTGTGTGTGCAGTGTATGTGTGCATGTGTGTGTGTGTGGGCAGTGTGTGTAGTGTATGTTTGTGTATGTTTGTGTGTGCTGAAAAAGGTGAAATTAGTGTGTGTGAATGTGGAATAGAGAGTATTAATGGGAATTGATTATAGAAAACCCTAGGGGTAGTTTGGTAAACCTTATGGGGATTAGTTAACCTTAGAAGGAGTTAAAGAAGATTAACTCATAGGTTAACAAGATGGATTAAAGAGGTTTTGGTACTTAAGTAAATAGAGATTACTTGTACCTAAGATACGTTTTGCATGATTGTAGATTGTGCGCGAAGTATTGCAAAGGAAGTGCAAGCAACCCAAGGTAAGGGACTACGTTCTTTAGTACTTGAATGTATTCATCCTTATTGATAGGATTCCCTGATTTTATAAAAGTGTATACTACCAATGTGGCCGGTAGTTATTTTCTAAATATTCCTTAGATATGAACGTCTTTTAGAATATCTTACCCTTAATGTGTATTGTTCAATGGGTATCCATGGTAATTGTAATTGTTTAATGTGTTCTTGTACCTATGAACACTATGTGTGGGAATTGCTATATCTGATTGAAAAGGATGTAGTTGACTTTGTCTGATTGAAAAGGACTTAGCAGGAACTAGTTCGATTGAAAAGGACTTCATTGGAAATTGTCTAGCCTGATTGAAAAAGGACTTAGACACTTGTATACTACTTGATGAAGTAGTCTTGATCATCATGATATATCATAATAAGGGAGCGCCCTGAAAAGGCGTAAGGTCTCTTATTAAAAGAACACCCTGAAAAGGTGTATCGTTACTGTGGAATTGACAGACTTATGTGAATACAGTCTCCATCATTATTATTCTTGTGATAGTGCCACAACTTGCTACTTGAGAAGTATCTTTCTTTATCGTACTCGTAACTGTACTTTAAGTTGTTATATTTAACCTTTCGTTGAGTATTCGATTGGCTCCGTTCGTTTCGATCATCTCTTCCTTAGTACCCGGAGAGATCCCGTATGAACTTACTGAGCATTGTTCGCTCACCCCCTTCTTTCATTTTCCCTCCCAGGTAAAGAGTAGGAGAAAGGATTGGTCGCAAGGTTGGCAACAGTATTATGAAGAGTTAGGGTTATTTAATAATCGAAGAGTTGAATTGGAGCTAGTGGGTTGTACTAGCCGTTAGCATTGAATGACATTTATTATGTAATGAATTATGATTAGGGTTGACGTTTGAGATATCCGTATTTTGGGAATTTATTTATGGTTAATGATTATTTATATTGTTGGAGTTTTAGGGTCATTACAGTTGATATCAGAGCTAAGGTTTTAGGTCACATGGGAGATATTAGATGTTTAGGGCTATTGGAAGAAAGTAGTGCTTAACCAGTATTGAGTTTACATAGAGTCTTTTTGGGAAAGAACCTAGAATAAGATTTCCTTGGATGCATAACTAGATTTTTCAAGTAATCTAGAGAATATACCTTTGGCTTTTTGAAGGTGTGAGTTGCGATTACTATTTATACGTTTTGGGATTCCATATGATACTAATTGTGGTCATGTCTTGATTGTAGGAAATGGATGGACCTAGTAATGCTATGAAGAAGAACTTGAGGCCTAGAGTGCTTAGTGAAAGGATGACCAGGAAGTATGTGTCGAGGATCCAGAAGCTAAGTAAGGCGGTGAAAGTTGAAAAGAAAAGGGTGGACAATATGATTGGAAAGTGGAACCAAGCTAGAGGAGGGTAGTTCAAAGCTCTGAAGGAATTGGCAGAGACGAGGAAAACTTTGGTCGAGACCGAAGACTATTATGATAAGGTTAGAGAGCAAGCATACGGTTGGTACCATGAGTTACAAGAATTAAAGGCAACAATGGCTGGGGGAAAAGAACAAGGAAACCCTGTAGAACCTGAGATACCAAACGGAGAGGATTTGGCAATTGATGATCTAATTAAGGAAATAGCTAGCAACATTGAGGGTAGTGAAGCTGCTCTAATTATAATTGATGGCAATGATGGAGAGGAGCTAAATCCACTAGTGACACCAGTGTGTAGGTCCCGAGGAAGACCAAAGGGGTCCAAGAAGAAACTGAAAGTGCCAAGTGGAAGACCTAGGGGAAGGCCTAGGAAGAATGTGATACTATGAGTTAAAAGTGGAATGTTTTGCTTTTATTTCTAGAAAATGATAGTAGTTAGTAGTATTCTAGTTCTAGTAGCAAGAACTCGAGAATTGATTTGTTTTCATTCAATTTTTTTATGAAATAAAGCGTATTCCGTATTTTGAATTATGTTTTGATCGAGTTTTGTTCCATAGTGTTAAGCAAGTGTGTTAACCGGAACGGGAAAAGATTGGTCTATTGAAACGACCAATGTGAATAGTAATCGGCTTATTGAAACGGTCGAGTGTGAATAATGACTGGTCTAGTGAAACGACCTGTGAAAGTAGTGTTGGTCTGTTGAAATGACCAATAAGTCTATTGAAATGACTTATGAGAGTAAGGACGGTCTATTGAAACGATCAATGGTCTAGTGAATTGACCTATGACTTTAATGTTTAGTCTGTTAAGACGGCTTATGTTTATAGTATAAAAGTATTAAGTATTGAGTATTGCTAGTGTTGGCGTGAGTAATAGTGTTTTGGATTCGTAATACCGATGAGAGTATTATATTATCCTCAGATGTCGAGGAGCAGAACTAGAAGTACCAATAATGCCAACAACGGAAGTAACAACAATGGGCAGTCAGACCCAAATATGGCGAATCTTTTGCAGACATTGACGCAGAAAATGGCCGGAATTGGTCAAGTAGTGGAAGGTTTGACTCAGTTGCAGCCACAACCACAGCAAGTGCCATTGAGAGACCCTCTATAGCAATTTCAGAGGAGGAACCCAGATGCGTTTTCTGGAAATCCACAGGAGAAACCTGAGGATTTGATCAAGCACATGGAAAAGACTTTTGAAACTTTGACTTGCACACCAAAGCAGAAAGTGGTGTTTGCTACTTTTGTGCTGGAAGGGAGAGCGCATACTTGGTGGGAAGCCGAGCGTAGGGCAACTACAACGCATGGAGTGGGTAACTATACGTGGGACATGTTCAAGACAGCTTTCAATGAGAAGTACTACCCAGCTAGTGTGTGAAATGCTAAAGTGGCTGAGTTTATGACATTGGAACAAGGGAGTATGACTGTGGACGAGTACTGTGCTAAGTTCACAGAATTGCTGGAGTTTGCTCCGACTTTCTTCGATAATGAGGAACAGAAGGCGAGAAAATTCGAGACAGGCCTTAGTGACAGGGTTAGTACATAATCACTATGTTACTACTGCCGACTTATGGGCAAGTATTGGAGAGAGCAAGAGTGGTAGAGAAGGAAGCTAATAGCTACCGCAGCAAAAGAGAAGAGAAGAAAAAGTATGTCGACAAGGAGACAACAGTATCTAAGGGACTTGTCGGATGCTGGAACCGGGATGGCATAGCAACAAGAGAAAGGCTACTGATGAGTATCGTGAGAAAGATGGTGTTGTAAGTAAGTACCCAATAAGAGTTTTAATAATCGAAGAGATGGGAACAAAGGTGATACCTATGGGCGAGGATCTGATGAAAAGTGTCAAGTGTGTGAAGGGAGGCACAAGACTGATGGATGTTGGTACAAAGAGAAGAAATGTTTCAATTGTGATAAAGTGGGTCATGTGCAATGGAAGTGTCCGTAACCCAAGAAGAATGCACCTGCTCAAGGAGCTAAAGATGACAACAAAGGAAATGGTGGAGGTCGTGGCCGTGTGTTTACTATGACAGCTAGAGATGCAAGAGCCACTAATGACCTCGTGGCAGGTACATTTCAACTCTCTTCTCGTAATATGTATGCATTAATTGATACTGGTGCTACGGATTCTGTTATTAATACTTGTCTGGCAAAGCGCATGAATTTGATTCCTGAGGCGTTAGAGGTATCCCTAGTGATAGATACTCTAACTAGAGAATCGATCCCTATTACGTCTGTGTTTAGGAAGTGTCCTTTAAAAGTAGACGAAAGAGAACTGGAGGTTGATCTTATCAGCTTAGAGATCAGTGAGTTTGACATTATTTTGGGAATGGACCGGTTAGCCGCGTACCATGCCAAGGTAGATTGTTTTAAGAAGGAAGTTTATTTCGGATTACCATCTGGAGAAGAATTTTATTTCCAAGGGTCTAAGCCTAGAATTCGACCGGGTCTCATTTCAGTGATGAAGGCTCGCAAGTTGTTAAGAAAAGGAGGTGAAGGGTTCCTGGCCTATATTAGCGAGACTGACAAGAAGGAAGTGAGTATAGAATCTCTTTCGGTGATTAGGGATTTCAAAGACGTGTTTCCAGAAGATTATGAGTACCACCAGAGAGAGAAATGGAATTTTCCATAGATTTGGTACCAGAGACCGCACCATTATCGAAGGCGCCGTACAGAATGGCTCCAACAGAACTTAAGGAGTTGAAGGAACAACTGCAAGAGTTGTTAGACAAGGGTCTGATTAGGCCGAGTGTGTCAACATGGGGTTGTAAGTACCCAAATCTGGCTCATGCCTTCCGGTTAAGTTTCCCGGCAATTCCGGCAAGTTTTCCGGTAATTCCCCGGACTTTCCTAGAGTTCCGGAACAATTCCGGAACTGTTTCAAATCACCTAAGGGGATAAGAGACTGCTTGGAGCCAAAGAAAAACGTTTTTATTTCATGAGGAATTCCCTTCTAGAAGACTGCCACCTTGCATGTTTCTAGAAGGATCCAGATGTGGCTACTTATGTCGTGCGACATAATAGGCCATGAAACCTTCTAGAAGACTGCCACCTTGCATGTTTCTAGAAGGATCCAGATGTGGCTACTTATGTCGTGCGACATAATAGGCCATGAAACCTTCTAGAAACCTGCCACCTTGCATGTTTCTAGAAGGAACTGCATGTGGCTACTTATGTCGTGCGACATAACCGACCAGAGAGTTCTAGAACCATGCCACCTTGCATGTTTCTAGAAGGAAACGATTATGGCTTGTTATGTCGTGCGACATAACAAGCCCATGCAGGCAGCCTATAAATAGAGGCCTTCACCTCTGATTTTAGACACCTCTTACACCCCTCAGTCCCCTACATAGGGAATACGCCCAGAAGCCTCCTCCCTCTTCATATACCCCCAAAATATCCACTAATCCTCCCAAATCAATCCCACACACACTTCCCACACACACACTTCATACACACACCAAGAACCAAGGATTCTCAAGAAACGAAGGCTCAATCCCATCCCCAGAAGCTGCTGTTTTGAAGGCCCCTATATCTAACTTGATATAGAGGGTCGTGGTCTTCAAGGGTAACGATTTTCTACCCATTTCCTTTCCTTATCTTCATTATACATGGAATCTCTATGCTAAATGCTTTAATAATGTGATATTCTGAATAAAGTTGCATGCTTTAGCTTCATATTTCATAGATCCACATCTGATTTCATTACATTTCCTATAAAAGCCCCGGTTTGGCTTGGTTTTGCATGAACACTCAAGATGAGTGTGGATCCCTCATATCCACACCCTCTTGAAGTGTTCATTATTGATAAACATGCTCCCTGAGATTTGTTTGTGAAGTAACTTGACCATTTTGGTGCCTTGTTACCTCTGCAAATCTCAGCTGTAAAGCCTCTGCAAAATGGCTAGTTATGTCACGCGACATAGGCAGCCTATGTCACGCGACATAAGTAGCCAGTTTTCAGAAGCTTCACAGTTTCAAGCTGTAATCTGATGTTAACCCCCATAATGCTAATACCTGATGTTTAGATAATATCTATGTACATAATATGTCATCTTTTCATTAAAATACCATTCTCATACATAAAGGTGCATCCTTTGCACCTAAATCCCATTTTTCATGCATTAAAATCATTCCTTTTCCATTTAAAATCCCTTTTCACATTAAAGATGCACTCTTTGCACAAAGATCATTTCTTTACATAAAAAGCATCCATTTGCAATCAAATGCATCATTTTCAAACCAAAAATGCCATCTTTTCACTAAAGTATCATTTTTACATGCATTCCCCCATGTCCCCATTTGTAACCTTGGAACGGACCGGTGTAAAGTTCTTATCTTTACATTGTTCCTTCCATTAAAGGTTTCATGATTTCTTTAGAAAGGGACAACCTTGAACCCTATATCTCCAATTATCGCTTAAGAAAGAGTATGAAGCATCTATACGAGCTCAACCGTCTTAAAGCGTAGGATTGATGGGCTAAGGACCTTCCTTTTCTAAAGAACCTCATCTTTGACCGAAAAGAGAGACATTCTCTCGATCACGCAAGTCCCGAGGGTCCCGAGGTTAAAATGCGATGATCACAAGTCATAAGATGAGGACGGGATCATAATCCCAAATACATAAAATTCCAAGGAATCCCGAGCGACAACCAATAAATGGTTTATACGTCCGGAAGACAACTTGGGACATTCCCTCCTTATTTTCAAACACATGCACACAAGAAAGCACGCAAGCAAGCACGATTAATGAAATCATGGGAGACTTGCTCCGGCAAGGCACCTTGGGTGAACGCCAAACGTTCTTCCCAAGGGGTAACTTAACCTCCGAACCCATAAAACCTTTTTTTCAAAGTTTTGAGGTAATCAAAATGGCGTGGCGACTCCGTTTTTTCAAAATAACTCGGATGTCTTCAAACTCGCGTGAATCCAATAAACACAAAATTTGGGCACACATTCACAGTTTGGCGACTCCGCTGGGGATATTCCAAAGGAGAAAAGCTTTTATTTTCAAAACAAAAAAAAAAATCGATACTCGGTATATAGGTGGAAACCACTTACCCTTCCTGTACACTCCCTGATGTGGGAGTTGGGATAACCGGTGGTTTAACAATCCACGTACCAGTATCACTTTTTTCGAAAAAAATATAGAAAGCTTTTCCCTTTGAGCGGGTTAGACTCCCATCGCCGATTTCATTAATCATGCTTGCTTTCTTTACCATGCATTGCATCATTTGCATCTTGGAATCTGTGCATACTTTGAAACGGGAAACAACCCGAAAAATAGCAAAAGGAGTGGAACCTGGAAAATTGATCCATGCAGTCGTACGGCTCAATCCTCATTGGATTTTGACCGGGCGACCTCAGTGGCAATTCCACCGGGGAAAAATCATGGTTAATACGCGATCCTAGCGGCTTGGGGCTACTCGGCTCCATGTGGCTGGGGCTCCCGAGAAAATTTACGTGCTTATGTGTTGCATTCTCCCCGTCCCGAAAATCATTCCTTTAAAACACATTTCTGAAAATCTCTGTTTTAACTCAAAAGGAACATTTTTAGGAGACCGCACACTACGCGCACCCGATATATCTGTACACTTTTGCACGCACGTCCTTCAAACCCGAGGGTGGTTCCAGTGCGATCACACGGACAGCCTTACGATGCTCCGGGCGCGCACGGAATCATCCCAACCTCCCCATGGCGGCCGGTGTCGACCAATGCACAGTCCGTGTCACACGTTTCAAAAACCGTGACTTTTGGTTGGTTTTTGGTCTAGTCCGTGTCATATAGCCCAGATTGCATACCCTCGTAAAGGTCAAACCTTAGTTCATAACGGAAGAAGAACTGCGCCAAAATTCCGACAAGGAAAAATTGGCGAGATCTCGACTCCGAGCATTAACTATTGACCTTGACACGCACGGAATGCGTAAGAGTCAAGACCGAGTCTTTGCCAACAAATCAAAAGATCTTTCGCTCAAGCGAAGCTTCTGCTAAAATTCCGACAAGGAAAAATTGGCAAGATCTTGACCCGGCATTGACTTCGATTCTAACTCACGCCCGGCGTATGCAACGAAGTTCAATGTAACACTGTGTCATCCGGCTTTTGCCGCCCGACCCATGCCTATTATATTCTCGGACATTACCGAAAGTCAAAACGTCATTCGCTCAAGCGAAATTCTGCCAAAATCCAATCAAGGCAGAAAGACGAGACTTTCCTGGTATTGCCTTGACTATAATCCGCATCGCTCGTGCGTTGAAAGTTCCTATGACCCGCTAGACCCGTTAGGAGCGTTCTTTACTCTCGGTCGGTGGGATCCGCGTGCCCTATAGGACCCTCGCCCGGGTCCACCACAGGAGGTCGAAATACAGGTGGAATACGAGGGGCTTATAGACGTAGTGACGGAACCCACTGATCCAGGATCTAGAGTAGTTGCGAAAAAGAAGGGCAAATACCCTTTTCCAACCAAATAGAAATAAATAAAAGATATTGTTTTAAGTAAACTTGAACAATTAATGTAGTCATAATTGCATGGTCCTGTCTCTGGAATCCCTAATCGAGACCTCCTCGGTCCGATTTCCTATTTTTCTATCCTGACCTTTCATGGTCAAGTCCCTAATCGAGACCTCCTCGGTCCGATTTCCTATTTTCCTATCCCGACCTTTCATGGTCAAATCCTTAATCGAGACCTTTTCGGTCCGATCTCCGATTTTCGATCTTGTCTTTTCAAGGTCTCATCTTTTCCGATCGATTAGGATTAGGAGAAAATGTGTTTTAAGCAAAAGTTAAGCGATAAGTGCATGTTACTTGAGCTTTCAGCCTAAACACTTGTCCCTGAGCCTAAACCTTATCCACCTTCGAGTCTAAACCTCACCCATCTCCGAGCCTAAACCTTATCCACCTTCGAGTCTAAACCTCACCCATCTCCGAGTCTAAACCTTGCTTACCCCGAGTCTAAACCTTGCTTACCCCGAGTCTAAATCTTGCCTACCCCCAAATCTAAACCTTGCCTATCCCTTTCCCGCAGCGAGAAAGAAGTGGGTGAGAACACCGGGTCAGCGACTTGTTAGCGCAGAATTCTCAGACAGTTCGCCAGAATCCTCAGTCTTGTCAGTTCAGAAAGTCAGAATGGCCGATTTGACAGAGAACAACAGTGGTTTGGGTAATCAAATGACTAGGGAAGAAGAGCTAGCCTTAGCCCTGGAAAAGAGTCATAAGGTCCATGAGGAACAGCAAGCCAGGATCATTGATGCACTCCGTAGCCATAGGGTTCAGATAGTGGTCGAAGCCAATGGTTCCCTGGTAGAAGATGAAACTCCAGATGCAGCAATTTCAGCTCCTCTATCCTATAACCAATGCCCTCCTCCATCCACATATGATCCCTTGCCAAGGACTACCCCTTTGCAGTCCTTTCCAATGTCCCAAGCCATCAGGGTCCCGATGCCCTCACCTCCTCAGATAAGACCCAGCTTTGTTCACCACCAACGAGAGCAAATGCTACGGCTACCCGATTTCTCGGCCCAGTTAGGTTCGAGTCATCATCTTGGAATGGGTCGGATTACCGCTTCACGGCCCAGTCGGGTTTAGGTCATCATCTTGGAATGGGTCGATTGCGGCTTCCCAAGCCCGGACAGCTTAACATGACCCCGCAAACCAATTTGGATCGGTTCGCTTCTCGGGTTCCAAGCTCTACCCCTCTCCTCCAATTAGGAAGTCGAGACAAGGTCAAATGCTCCTCATCAATTGCGCTCAGTACATTACGCAAGTTGCCCCTTGCTCACCAAGTACGGTATACACATTGCTCTTCCGATCACGTTCCTCGGTGTGGTCAAGACACGTTCGGTCCTACTTTTATGGTGCCTCGAACCTCATATCTTCGGCGGTCATTTGGATCAACACTCGGTACTCCACTGGTATTCAACTATTACGAGCCATATATCCCGTCTTCAACGGTGTCGAGACCCTATGAGGCCCCTTATGAGTCTCACCACTCCCGATCCTTTGGTTCGTATTCTTATGCTTCAAGTTTGACTTACAAGGAAGGTTACGGTCACGGTCACGCTTTGAATGCTCGGTTGTCATCTCTCCCACCGGGGTACTTCCCTCTTGTGGTTTCATTTGCTTGATGCCAATCTTGTGGCAGGGTCGTGTGGTCCTAATGCACCTATTGACTCGTTCGAAGGAATATTGGTAGAGCCAATTAAGAAAATACAGGAAAAGCCTAGCAGCGAAAGTGTCGACAATCGCTCGACTCAAGCCATCCCACCCTACCAATCTCGCGCATCTGACACAAAGGAGTCGAATCTTGACGCTTACATTGATGATTACATAAAAGGGTTCGTGCACGGGAAGCACTGGGTTTGAAAATGTCTCGCCGCTATAGACCTTACCCTTCCAACACGGCTGCAACATCTGGTAAAGGAAAGAAGGCATTGTGTACAATGGACGACATCAAGAAGGTACCAATAAATAGTGGTCCTCCGAGACAACGAGAACATTTTGATGATTTTGGGATACCCATGGGCTTAATCTTCAAGGCTTTAGTAAAGCTAGGCCTCCTGGAGCCCCTCAGAGACTACCATCCAAAGAGCTCAAATACACTCCTCGACATGAATGAGTATTGCACCTTCCATAGTCATTATGGCCACACAACCGACAACTGTATGACCTTGAAGAGAGCGGTCCAAGGGTTAATCGAAGCAGGCAAGCTTGAGCGCCCCAATGGACCAAAACCGACAGACTCTGTTCAGAATGGTGACCAAGTCAATGACCAAGGTTTGGATCAAAGAGCATCAAGAATTTACTTCCAGTGCTGAAGGGTAGAAATGTGGTCCGACAGCGAAGAGTAGCTAGACTAGGGTATACTTATCCTTTAAAAAAAAATAAAAAAAATAAAAAAAATATAGTCCTCAGTCAACCTTCGTAGGTTCTAGTACTTTCCTTTTTTTCAATCAAGTCCTCCATGGACATTGTAATTAATCTTCAATTTTCTATAAAAGAGTCTTCTTCTTTTCTTGCTAGACTTAAGACATTATTTGCACACCTACATTACATTTAATGAAATGGTTTTATTTTATATGATCACTTGCATTGCTCAACAAATAATCTCTTGAAATAATTAACATACTGATTAATCGGTGTGAGAAAGTCAACTAATGCCATCAAGCCATACACTTTCCTCACCCCACAAAAGGCCTTCATCAAGCCATACACTTTCCTCACCCCACAAAAGGCCTTCATCAAAGCCATACACTTTCCCAAACCATGTCCTCCCCATCACCTTGACCAAGTCAACGACGGCGGCATCATCAAGGGACAGCAAAAGGCCACTCAGCTTCAAAAGATTGACCCCGTGTCGGCAACAACCTAGGAGCTTGGCTTAGACCTCAAGGATATCAAGAATGTTCAAGCAGGGGCTCGCCTTGGCCTTCAAGTGCTTCAGAAAATAAAAAAAAATAAATAAAATAAAAAAATGCGGTGCAAAAGAGTAATACCCGGCTAAATTTGAAAATCCCAAAAAAGGGCAGTCTAGGCAAAAAACAGGGTTGCACATATATAAAAAAAAAATCTTAGTGCAAAAAGAGTAATACCCAGCTAGGCTGAAAATCCCAGAAAAGGGCAGTCTAGGCAAAAAACAGGGTTGCACATATAAAAAAAAAAAAGAGGCCAAGGACCCAGCACCGCCCATTAAAAAGCTTGACGGAAAGGCAAGATCAAAGCTCAGAGAATGAAAGTTGTCGATCGGGCGGTCGAAGCAAAGTCAGAAGCATTTCATAAGCATGTAGATCCTTTCTCCCCCAATGAAAGAGGAAGCAATTGAAGCAGCCGTCCAAAAATGACTTGGTCAAGGAATCATCCCGAGGCCCAAGCCTCACCATCCAATCTTTTCATCCGAGCCTTTTCACTAAAAGGAACCACAAATCCCATTTCCCAAAGCCAAGCACAGTCCGGCCAAGGCCGAACTACGGCGACCTGAGCTCCTCACAACGAGGGGAACGTAGGCAACCAGCAATGGTCCGGTCATAAACACATCCAAATTCCTGAAAACCCGGTCTCATCAAATGACCTCTCCCATAAACACATCCAAATTCCTGAAAACCCGGTCTCATCAAATGACCTCTCCCATAAGACACAGTCAGATTCCAGAAAACCCGATCTCATCAATGACCTCCCTATACACAAACTTTTCTTTCACACCAGCCAACCTTGATCCGCGACATTGGTTGACTTTCTCCTCATGATTAATAAGAATGTTTTTTCATATCGAGATTAGTGGTTGAATAACCCGAACATTAACAAAGGGTTTTTAAGCAATCTTGTGATCATTGTAAATAAAACAAGTTTTCAGATGTCTTGACAAGTCTTCCTTTTCTACATCTTAGGAAAAAATAGTGATAAACACTGATTTTCTGTCAGCAGGGGCTTCCATACACTTTTACCAACCCTTCTACACTTATACTCTCTCAAAAGAGTCAAACCCAAAGCGAGTTTTTGTGCCTACATCGAATAAGGCCATCAAAATAACACAAAATCGGGATTTATTCCCACCTTTCGAAAAGATATGCCCCTGCATGTATACATTTCTAAAATCTTTTCTTTCGCATCTTCTTAAGGTTGACTGATTGACTAAAAAAAAAAAAGGGATAGGTTTTCCCTCTTACGCTACAATTCGCATTAATTTGCCTTGGAACTCTTCAAAGTTGGGTCTTTGCCAAGCCATTCCTTTAAACTGGGGCTTCTTTAGCCATTTCGGGGTCGCATCGAGTTCTTCACTAGGTCCCTAGATGGATTCGATCTTGGTCGAGATTAACCCAGGGATCACGTTCGCGGTACCAATCAGATTGGGATTTTTGCTAGGTCACCGGAGGCGGGGCTTCGCCAAGTCACTTCGCCTACTCGGTTCATTCAACCGGGGCTTTGCCAAATGAAAGGATCTTTCCTTGCTTTAGTAAGACATGGGGCTTTGCGAGAAAGTTTTCCTCGGGCCAGGGGCTCAGATAAGTCACCTCCATCCCTAGAAGAGAGGTTTGGTCACTTCAACATACGCTTTGGTTATAAAAGCACATCGGCATCGGCTTCAAGCGCCAGAGTTTAAGAAAAGGACCTTAATCAAGACCCGAGGTTTAAACCCAGTCTCAGCCCAAGAAGGAATTCTAGTCCACGTTGACAACATCTCAGCAACAACAGCAGTTCAGTCCGCACCCAAGGAATACGACCCCACCTGCTTGAAACCCGTCTTAAACAATTTTCAAACACATTCCATATGTACATCCAGACCCAGTCCCTACCATGTTTCCAAGAAAAAAAATCACCCCTAAGCTCAAGTAACGTGCCAATTGCTAATGATAACATTTTCTCCCAAAAAAGCGCCTCCGTTATTCCCTTTATAATAAGATAACGCCAGGCGACAGTTTCCGGATTGTCAAAATCCAAACTTTAGCTACCTCTTTCACGAATAGTGAAGTATGCTCAAGTTTTTCCCAACTTTAGCTACCCATATCTCTGATTCGAAAGAGATTGAGAAGTACGCTCAAGTTTTTCCCAACTTTAGCTACCCATATCTCTGATTCAAAAGAGATTGAGAAGTATGCTCAAGTTTTTCCAAACTTTAGATACCCATATCTCTGATTCGAAAGAGATTGAGAAGTACGCTCAAGTTTTTCCAAACTTTAGATACCCATATCTCTGATTCGAAAGAGATTGAGAAGTATGCTCAAGTTTTCCAAACTTTAGATACCCATATCTCTGATTCGAAAGAGATTGAGAAGTACGCTCAAGTTTTTCCAAACTTTAGATACCCATATCTCTGATTCGAAAGAGATTGAGAAGTACGCTCAAGTTTTTCCAAACTTTAGATACCCATATCTCTGATTCGAAAGAGATTGAGAAGTATGCTCAAGTTTTCCAAACTTTAGATACCCATATCTCTGATTCGAAAGAGATTGAGAAGTACTCTCAAGTTTTTCCAAACTTTAGATACCCATATCTCTTATTCGAAAGAGATTGAGAAGCACGCTCAAGTTTTTACAAACTTCAGTTACCCCTATCTCCTCGATAGTGACGTAATGCCCTGTAGCCTATTTTACAAATTTACCCCTGTGGCATTTTATTTGCCTTTGACATTTTTAATTCACTTCTTTTACAAAAAATTATCAGGATACGTCCTACTTTCTTTACAAAAATCATTGAGTCCTTCTTACTTCTTTAGTCTCCGTTATTTCCGTCATAAAGAAATAACGTCATCTAGTTTTAATCTCTGTTATTTCCGTCATAAAGAAATAACGTCATCTAGTCTTAGTCTCTGTTATTTCCATCATAAAGAAATAACGTCATCTAGTTTTAGTCTCCGTTATTTCCGTCATAAAGAAATAACGTCATCTAGTCTTAGTCTCTGTTATTTCCATCATAAAGAAATAACGTCATCTAGTTTTAGTCTCCGTTATTTCCGTCATAAAGAAATAACGTCATCTAGTTTTAGTCTCCGTTATTTCCGTCATAAAGAAATAACGTCATCTAGTCTTAGTCTCTGTTATTTCCATCATAAAGAAATAACGTCATCTAGTTTTAGTCTCTGTTATTTCCGTCATAAAAAAATAACGTCATCTAGTTTTAGTCTCCGTTATTTCCGTCATAAAGAAATAACGTCATCTAGTCTTAGTCTCTGTTATTTCCGTCATAAAGAAATAACGTCATCTAGTTTTAGTCTCTGTTATTTCCGTCATAAAGAAATAACGTCATCTAGTTTTAGTCTCCGTTATTTTCGTCATAAAGAAATAACGTCATCTAGTTTTAATCTCTGTTATTTCCGTCATAAAGAAATAACGTCATCTAGTTTTAGTCTCCGTTATTTCCGTCATAAAGAAATAACGTCATCTAGTTTTAGTCTCTGTTATTTCCGTCATAAAGAAATAACGTCATCTAGTTTTAGTCTCCGTTATTTCCGTCATAAAGAAATAACGTAATCTAGTCTTAGTCTCTGTTATTTCCGTCATAAAGAAATAACGTCATTGAAATTACCCGGATCCGAGAGGCAGCGCAATCGCGCCCCGGCATCTGGCATCTTTCGCGTTGGAGCGATGTGTCTCGCCGTTTTTGTTTTGTAGAGTCGCCACGCCGTTTTTATTAAGCCCAAAACATTGAAAAAGGGCATCAGTTTAAAGATAATTTTAAACTGTTTTTTGTGTGATGAGATTTTGAGTTCGGAGGTCAGATGACTCCCCGGGAAGAGAATATTAGAATATTAGAGCTCACCCGAGTAGCCTCGTAAAATGAGTCTTTCGGATACCCCTAATATCCTTTAAATGTTGTGTGTGTGTGTGTGTGTGCTTTTAAAAATGCATGCTGTATCGGATGTCTACATTGTATGCTATGTATGGAAATGTATTGAAATAGTGTAGGAAGGAAGCCTTACCAATGTTGGTTCGTGTCTGTCTTCATTGGGGAATAGTGTTTGAGGTCGGAGTAGCGTTAGGTATGGATCGGGATTGCTTCGGGAGGGACCGGTTGTACGCGGACAGAGTTTCGGCGTGAGTTGAGGTTGTCGGCTGCGTTCGGGCGAGAGGTTCGGCGTGCGTGGGGATCGTCGGGATCACTCGGGCGAGAGGTTCGGCGTGCGTTGTGGTGGCGAGTCACTCGGGCGAGAGGTTCGGCGTGCGTTGTGGTGGCGGGAGTCACTCGGGCGAGAGGTTCGGCGTGCGTTGTGGTGGCGAGTCACTCGGGCGGAGGTTCGGCGTGCGTTGTGGTGGCAGGAGTCACTCGGGCAGAGTTTCGGCGTGGTTTGGGATCGTCGGTTTGACTCGGAAAGAGCCGGGACACCGTGGAAAGACCAGGCGAGGCCTCGGAGTACCACGAGGGGCCTCAGAGTACCTCGAGAGTGCCTCGGGGCAGCGCGGGAGCGTCTCGGGAGCGCTCGGGGAGGCTTCGGAGCACCACGAGGGGGCTCGGAAGGCCTCGGAAGGATCCGAAAGGGGCCAGGAATGCCTCGAAAGGACTTAGAGGGGAAGCCGAAGGCACAGGGAGGAAGAGAGAAGTGGGAGGTGTACGAAAATGAGGAGGGGAGCCCTCTATTTATAGTGCGAGATTTGGTGCAAAGAGGTCCGTACGGACCTCCCCTGGTAATCCAATTTTTTGGTTTTCCTCGATTTGAGGGAATATGTGATGATGGAGGAATATTTGCAATTATGGTGTCCACTGAGCAATAAGGTCCGTACGGACCATCTTGCATGCAAAGAGGTCCGTACGGACCAACTCTGCAGGGGAGTAATCATTTTCCCCGGGATTTGAGGGAATATTGTGGACTTTAAGGAGATTCAGTAATTATGACAACAAAGAGGTCCGTACGGACCAATATTGCTTTCTCAATTTCACGAAAATTCCCGAAAGGTCCTTTTGTCCCTTTTTATCCCGAAAGGCTCCTCCTTGGTTTGGTTGGGGGTTTAGAGAGGGTTTTGAGTGAGAGGGGTCGTCGGAATTTGTGTTGATGAGTCTGCGGTGTTTCCGTGTGTGTGAAAGGGTGTGATCAGATTGGGGTACTTACGAAGCCCTCGACGGCGTCACTTATGAAAGAAGTGGGGTCGCCGATAAGATAAGGGTCCTAACGGATCGCGTCTTTGGGAGAGGAAGTGGCCGTGGAGGTCGGTATGAGGACGTGGTGGTGTCCTTTTGTGTGACCGCATAGGTCGGTAGGCTGGACCTGTGATAGGATTCCTACGTATCCACAGGCGGGAATCAAGCACAGTCGTAGTTCGGGTGTGGGGTGAGTGTTTTGTGAATATGGGCGTGGTGGTGCCACGAAGTGTCGCGTGACCGCCGAGGTCGGTGGTGAGGACGTGGTGGTGTCTGGGTGACCGCATAGGTCGATGGCTGGACCCTGTGATAGGATTCCTACGTATCCCTGGCGGGAATCAAGCATGGTCGTAGTTCAGAGTGTCGTGAATTTGTGAGTGCGGGCGTGGTGGTGCCCTGAAGTGTTGTGTGACCGCCGAGGTCAATTGTGAGGACGTGGTGGTGCCCTGGGATGGAAATTTTACGATTTTCCTAATCGGGTGGTTTAAGGCCTTAGGGCCGGAGATAGAGTGAGGACTTGAATCGTCTTCGATTGCGGTTGGTGCCACGCTGGAGGACTTTGAATCGTCTTACGGCGGCGGTTGGTGCCACGTTGGAGGACTTTGAATCGTCTTACGCGGCGGTTGATGTTACGTTGGAGGACTTTGAATCGTCTTACGGCGGCGGTTGGTGCCACGGTTGGAGGACTTTGAATCGTCTTACGCGGCGGTTGATGTTATGCGCGAGGACTTTGAATCGTCTTCTAGCCGCTTGATTGATGTAATGCGCGAGGACTTTGAATCGTCTTCTAGCCGCGATTGATGTAATGCGCGAGGACTTTGAATCGTCATCTGGCGGCGGTTGATGTAATGCGCGAGGACTTTGAATCGTCTTCTAGCCGCAGTTGTGGAGGCATGGCTGCCTTGTGCTTTGATTGCGAGAGGCGTAGATGCCTTTGTGTTTTTGCATGTTGAGTAGAAGGTTGGACTTACGATGACTGCCGGTGCTTGCGTTGCCGTTGAAGTGGGCAAGGATGACGGCCGGTGATTGCTTCACCATTTGGCATTTTGGAGGCGCTTCGTGCCTTGGGACTTGTACTCGGAGGTGTTGGCTCCTTCTTGTGCTTGTTTTGCCGTTGAGTGGGCAAGGATGATGGTCGGTGCTGGGGATATGCAGTCTTGTATGACTTCCTTTTGACTTGTTGGGGGAGGAGCTCGGGCTTACTTTGATGGCCGGTGCTTGCGTTGCCGTTGAAGTGGGCGAAGTTCGGGCTTACATCTGACTGCCGGTGCTTGAATTGTTGGGGATGCGTGACCTTGTAGGGGCCCTTTTCTGTTGGGAAGATGACTTCGGACCTCTTTTGAGGGACAGTGGTTGAGTTGTCGTTGAGCGTTTGGAGGCGTCTTGCGCCTTGATATTCGTGCTGGGAGGTGTTGGCTCCTTCTTGAATTGCCGTTGAGCGGGCGTTGGTTGAATTGCCGTTGAGTGTTTGGAGTGGGCGAGGACCGGTCTTACGCTGACGGCCGGTGGTGGAGGGATAGGATAGCTGAGGATGTGCTGACTGAGCTGCTGGGCTTTGAGCCTCGTCCTCGCAGGGGCTTGGGCATGTTGTATAGTGATGTGGAGCTGAGGATCACGGCCAGCATTGGGGCCTATGTTCGGGTACCGGTCGGGTGACGGCGGAGCCGGCGCGCTCCTTTTTGTGGTATGCCCGTCCGAGACTTTGTTCTCGAACCACGCGACCGCGGCTCCCTTTGCTCTGTTGGAGAGTTTGATTGACTGGATAGGGTACGTGACATTGCTTGGGGCGAGGCGAGCTTGGGTGAGCTCTACTTCTCCTTGGACCGGTTTAGCGGGTGTGGCCATCGTTGGCTTTGTTTGACTTTGCTCTGGAGGTATGAGTTTATTCTTTGTTTTTGATTTAGCGATCTGTCATTTCTCCATTGTCTTTTGCTTGAGCCTTCTCTGTTTTTGTCACGAGGTGTGGTTTTATGAGGTTTTCCGGTGCTTCTCGTGGGATAGAGATCCGGGTACATTCTGCGTACCTGCTATCTTTGAAATTTGGGCTCGTACGGCAAGGAAGAGGAGGACCGGCGGGGGAAGCTCACCATCGCTTACGGGGATGTGCGGGGAGCGTACGGAGAGGGAGTAGCCGGAGGGTTCGTCTTGTTCCCGTGGGCTCGGTATGAGGTGATGAGTTCGAGGGGCTCGAGTGACGGCGCGCGACGGAAGATCTTGCGGGGCTTGACTGCGGCGTCATGTACACGGGAGCGGGTCTTACAGCGGCATGGCCCCGGTGTGCTTCCCGTGGCTCCGAGGACCCTCCCTTTAGGATGCTTGATTCCGGGACATGGATGTGCTTGACTTTGAGAGGTACCTTGGCGGTGTGGGCGCAGGAGTTTATCTTGTATGGAGAGGAGTACGGGGCCTTCGTGAGGAGGAAGGCTGAGGACGCCGCAGTGCCGGCGCGGGAGAGAGAGGCGGCCCGCGAGCTCCCAGAGGTTCCGATGCCGGGGGCCGGATTTCACGTATGTCCGGGGACGGATCGAGGAGGAGGGTGTCATGCCCGTTCGGAGCGAGCTCTGCTGCATCTGAGTGGACCCCGATAGATCGGTGAGTGTGCTTACTCTTTTCCATCTTGGCATCTTTTACGTATTTTTCTCTTTTTGTCGTTGAGTATAAGCTGTATTGCTTGAGCGTTTCCTTGGGCTTGTTGGTGCAGGTCCCGGGGAGAGCTTATGATATGTTGACTCGCCGTTACGTGGCGATGAGATCGTTTGCGAAGAAGATGGCTTCGAAGATATCTTGCCGGTCTTCGCAACGCGTGCCGGCGTACGAGCCTATGCCTTCGAGGCAGTGCAGTAGACGTTCCTTCGCCTAGAGCCGAGCCGGAGCCGCAGCGGGAGGGACCTTTGAGGCGGCATAGCATGGATGCGGGGACGTCTTCGGGAGGCTGCGGGGCCTTCGAGGAGCGGCCCTTTTATCGGTTCATGCCTCCGCATGGCGCGCGGGGTGAGGGTTCCTCGAGCCTTCTTTCTTTGATCCTTTCGCCGGATTTGATCCTTGAGTACTTTTCGTGGGAGCCTCGGCGGGTGCTCGGTATTCGACGACGAGGATGTGACGGGCGAGTTATTTGGGATGCCCGACTTCTCTCTGGAGGACCTTGGCGAGGATGATGATGCTTGAGGAGTACGATTAGTATTCATTTGCTTTCCCTCTTTTCATATCCCTCTTTTTTTTGTTTAGCAACATACATTTATGGGTACTGTAATAAAACACTTGCATTTGCACGGCAAACGGACATTTTATTTTAAGATGTAATGTCAATTTTGTGATTCAGGGAATTGTCCTAGAAATTGTTGCTATTATTATTTTTTATTTTGTGCATGCCACGTGAGTGAGAGTGTGTTTGTGGGTAGTGTTTGTTTGCAGGGAATGGCTTTGTCAGTGTTTGGGCGATTTGGAGCAAGGTTTCTTTGGGGGACAGTGGTTGTTATCTTGTTTCTTTGGGAAAAATGGGTTACATTTGCAAGGAGGTCCGTACGGACATACTTAGCATGCAAAGAGGTCGTACGGACCAACCTTGCTTTTGGGAAGGACATAAATGCTTTCCGTGTCCGGTTCTTCCTCATTTCCCCATTTGCGGCCATTTTCGAGCTTTCTTCCCCATTTTCTCTAGGAATCTCCATTTTGCCATGGATTCTTCGTACGTCCCTAGAATTTTGCCGAGGCTTTCGCGGGAGAGGCAAGCACACTTCCTTGAGCGGTTGAAAACGTGGATGCGGCGCCGTATGAGGCATCGAGACGGGCTTTCGAGGTAAGGTTTCGTCTTTGCTCGGTTTGGTCTTTTAAGGAGTTGGTTCTGATTGGGATTTGTTGCGGGCTGCCGCGAAGTTGCAGGATGTTAGGAGGCACGTGTCTTGTTTCTCCTATAATGAAATGGTGCCCACTTTTGAGGATTTTCGGGCTTTGATTGGAGGGCCAGGAGGTGGAGGCCATCTCGCTTCCTTTGATTGGTGGTCTTGTGGTGAGCGTGAAGCTTGCGAGACTTTCTTCGTGCTTCGTTGGAAGAAGTGCGGGGCATGATCCTTGATTCGGGTCATATTGACATTTACGAGCTGCCGGAGCGGTTCATGGTTGATGATGAGTGACGTCTCTTGGGATGTATTTGCCTTGTGCGTGATGGCGACGCTTTTACAGTCGAGTTCCTTGGCATTTGTGATGGCGCTTTGCTAGATGTGGTAGGGACCTTTGTGGTGGAGAGGATATTGTCCCGTTGGTCTTTGGGGAGACTCTTCATGGTATCGGCCGTCTCGCGGCGGGGATCGTTTTATGAGAGGGAAGCCCCGCTTTGCTCACCTTGTGGGCTGCGAGAGAGACTTCGAGGCCATGTCCAGAGGCTCAGACGTCGTTTAGCCCGTGGTCATTTGCTCGGCGACCTCTTGTGTTGGATATGGATCGATCCGCTGGGAGAGATGGATGGCACGGCTTGGTACGCCTCGAGATCCGGCGGTGGGTTCCGCCTTTGGAGGATTGAGACCGGGAGGATCTTGCGGGAAGGGTCCTACGTTGTCGAGTTCCCGGGTTTGTCTTGGTCCTCCTTCTATATTCCGTCGCTTGTTTCCGGCGGTTTGGGATGAAGCGGGAGCCTTTGTTGGTGCAGGATGACCTTGCTGCTGCGGAGGTAGTTCCTCTTTGTATGGCGGCTTCGAGGTGCCTTCTTGTATTTTACGAGGGTATGGAAGTATTCCGCTTTCCCTCTGTGGTACTCCTTAGACGTCGGGAGCGTTGTATTGACGACTCGGTATACGGCACAGTATGAGCGGCGTGTTGGGCGATCCCAAGTGGTCTTGGAGAGCGAGGCGTGTAGCGGTGCAGGACCCGGTTGCCGTAGTAGCTATTGCCTTAGGAGTTCGAAGCACAGTCGACCCTTTGGATGTGACGGGAGACACTTTGTTTGACTACGAGACTAGAGTTGACCGGCGACGGGGAGAGGTCCTCTTTACGGACTCGCGGGGAGGAGATCCGAGCCGAAGCACGGGCGAATGAAGCCACGAGAGCTCTTGGATTGTTTGACTCTGAGGAGGACCCCGGATCTCGGAGCGAGAGACGCGAGTTGGTTCACGTGAAGCGAAAGAAGACTCGCCGGGGACGAGGGAAGAAAGGAAAGAATGGCGAGGGACAAGCGCGAGATGGCGCGGAATGACCTCCTAGGTATCCATTCATTGCATTTGCAAACACATTATTTGTTAAATGTATTAAAGTTTGTCTTTTAGCATGTTGTGAACTTGAGAGTAGACCGTGCTTGAACTCATCAAGAAATGTTGTAACCGTTAGTGATTTGTGATTTACTTTTAAAGCTTTGTCGAGACGCAAGATCTCTTGTTTGCCTTTGCTTACATTTGTGCACTTTGTCGGCGTCCGTCCTTGAACTTTTACATTGCATTTGCGGACTGAAACGATGCAGGCCATGACGGCAATCTCCTTTCTTTGAGGCTTTGTGCTTGGCTGAGAGGTTGAATGCTCCCTTGACAAGTCGTTTTGACGGTCTTTTTCGTAGCTTCCTTGCCGCTTGTTGGCGTCGGGCTCTTGACCTCTTTTTGCAGCTTCTGCTTGAGCTTCTTTTTTTTTTTTTGTGAGCCCTTGCTCGAGCTCTCTTTTTTTTATTTTTATTTTTGTGAGCCCTTGCTCGAGCTCTCTTTCTTTTGTGTTTTGTTTTTTTTTTTTGTGAGCCCTTGCTCGAGCTCTTTTTTTTTATTTTTGAAGCGCATGAGGGCGAAGACAAGCCCCTGGCTTGGAAAGCGGACATGAGTCGGTCGTTTGATCTTTGAGTGACCCTCGGATGTCCTTTGATGTTGCCGCCGTCGTTTGACTTGGTCAAGGTGGCTGGCTGGGGCGTGTTTCTTGAAAAGTGCGTAGCTTGATGGAGGTCTTGATTGACATTCAAACTTTTGACTTTTTGTGTATTTTTAGACCGGACCAATTAAGGTTGCCTACGTTCCCAGGACTAGAGGGCTCAGTCTGCGTAGTTCGACACTACATGGAGTGCCAAGAGATGCACAGTTGTTCTTCTTTAGGCGAAGTATCTGCGAAGTTTGCTTCCGTTATTTGGATTCATGAAGGGATTGCCGTCTAGGTACGTCGGCTTCATGGCGCCTCAGGAGAAGATCTTTTGAACCACGAAAGGGCCGATCCATGTGGGTTCCCATTTTCCCAGATGGGTTGGTTCGAGTGGGAGGCTTTTCTTTGAGTACAAGGTCACCTTCCACGATGTCTCGGGATTTGACTTTCTTGTCGAAAGCTCTAGCCATCTGCTTTGATAGGCTCGGACGTGTTCCATGGCCTTTAGTCGTCGCTCGTCTAGCGAGCCAATTCGTCATGTCGGCTTGAGCCATTCGACTTCGTTGATGTCATTTTCCGGCGTACTCGGAGTGAGGAATTTCTAGCTCGATGGGAAGGGCTGCTTCCATCCCGTATGTCGGGGCAAATGGGGTTTCTCCGTGGTACATTACGGCGATGTGCGGTAGCCCCAAAGTGCAAGGTGCGGCTTCTCGGGCCAATCTCGTCCTCGGGTGGTCATTTTTCGGATGATCCGTTCGAGGGTTTTGTTTCTTGCTTCCACGGCGCCGTTTGTTTGTGGCCGGTAGGGAGAAGATTTGTGGCGTGTGATCTTGAATTCAGCCCGGTGATGCAGTCGAATTCCCCTTCGAAGTGTGAGCCGTTGTGCGATATGACCTCATTTGGGATGCCGTATCGGCGAGATGATGTTTTCCTTGAGGAAATGCGCGACCTTCTTGGAGGTGAGTACCTTGTAGGACTTGGCTTCGACCCATTTGGTGAAGTAGTCGATGGCTACTAAGATGAACTCGTGGCCAGATTCTTTGCTGGCGGAGCGATTTTCCCGATGACGTCAATTCCCAGTGGCAAAGGGCCAAGGTGTAGTCATGCGGTAGAGATCGTGGGGCGGTAGATGATTGAGGTTGGAGAACCGTTGGCACTTGTCGCGGCTTCGGACAAAGTGGATGCAATCTGCCTCCATGGAGATCCGGTAGTAGCCCATCCACGAGAATGATTTGCATCGGGGCTGCAGGCGTTCATGTGGGGACCGCAAGCCCCATTGTGGACTTCGTTCATGAACTTGCTTGCTTCTTCTTGGGCGATGCGGCGTAGGAGTGGCCCGTGGTAGCGTTTCTTGTATAGCATGTCCCGAGGATGACGAAGTGAGAGGCGAGGCGTTTTAGGGCCATGATGCTCTTGGTTTTGACCCCTTACGTGTGTGGGTCTTCCTTGTTCATGAAGGTGGTTTCCCGCTCTTGAGGTATTGGAAAATCTTGGTTTATCTTTGGAAATGGCGTCGAACTTGCGTCTCTTTGGCTCTTCGGCAATCTTGCAAATCGTTGTGATTAAAACCTTCTCGGCGGCTTGGGCCCGGTTTTCTCTCGTTTGACAACATGCTTAAAGATGTGCTTAATGTATTGTTCGTTTAATGTGTATGCTTCTTTATCAAGTGAATCGTTATTAGCTTGTTTGTGTGTTAGTTAATTTATCGGTTGTTAAAGATGCAATGAGAGGATACTCGGAAAGATCGAAGCATTCATTAAGAGCATACGGGAATACATTATTGGCAATGAGTTCGTAATCTTACGGCGTGAGGCCATCGGATGACTCGAGAGACTCAAATTCAAAGCTAATGGACTCGGGATGAGTTTTGACACTAGACTCTAGGACTCGAGGGGTCGGACCAAGTTGTTCGATCATGTCCTTTTCTTTGGCGGTAGAGTCGGAGAATGTGGCCCGGTTATTGAGTGGCGATGAGCTTGATAGGAGATGGGGCTTGAAAGGCTTTATGTCACCGTTCCCGATCATTGCTATCACGAGTTATCGAAACAAAATCGATTAGATCCGGCATCTCGATTTCTTCTTTGAAGAAGCGAGGTGGAGCGGTGGTTCGTCCGAAGCATCGTCTGCGGAGTCTCTTGCTTTTGTCTTGGGCATTACTAGCTCGAATGCAGACTCGTCCCGCTTGTTGAAGGCAGGAGTGTTGACAGAGAGTTTTTCGAATTCTTCCGCCAAAGAGGGGGTTTTCCCGAACCAAAATTCACTATGACTAGTGGTGGTTGTGGATCCGGCGGGGGCGGTGTGTCGAGGAATGCTCTTCGGACGGGATTTGGCTTGAGGCCTACTGAATCTTGCCGAGGTTACGCTGGAGCTTGTCCATGGTTGTCGGCCGGCTTTGTTTGGCGATTGATCGGCTCTGTTCCCTTTTGGATCTTCTTCCGAGTTGCCGGCCTTCCTTGTGAAGTACTTGGTCATGTCGAAGGCATGGGGACGAAGATCGGAGATGGTGTGCAAGCCTCTTTTGTTATACGTGGAGCGTTTTCGTGCGGCTCGCTTGTCCTCCACTTAATGTGTTCGGGAGTAGGAGAGTATCCCGGGCCGTGCGAGGTATTATCTGTTCTTTGATATTGATGATACATTGAGTGCCACGATGGCGTTTTCCCAAACCGAGCCCCGGGATGTAGTTCATGTGCTTCATCATTTTCATCGGGGGAGGAATCTTGTCCCAAATCAAAGGCAAATCTATGTGGCACACTTGGGCCTTTGGGCTCTCGATGGTGAACCACTGTGAGCATCATGCCGTCATCATCGTGTTTGATCTCTAAGACCGGGACGCCGTTGGTGTCGGTCCTTTCGGTGACTATGCTTGTTGCCGTAGATGATGGTCGGATCTGTTCCTTGGACGAACTTTACGCGCGATGGAGAGTGGATGCCACCCCATTGATCCGATGTAGCCAAGGGCGTCCCAAAATGGCGGTGAAGGTGATCGGGATGTCGATGACTTGGAAATGCAGCTCGGGACCATTTGTTTTCAGAACCACAAGTTGAAGGTGGCTATTCCCAGGCGGGCGGGATGTTGAGTCGTATGCCTTGATTGCACGAGTCGAGGGTTTTAGATCGGTTGCTTTGATCCCTAGCAAATCCATCATTTTGGCTGGAAGGACGTTCATGGATGATCCCCCATCTACCAACACCCGAGGGAGACGGCGCTCGTCCGGTTGAAGCTGTTATGTAGAGAGGCTCGTTGTGGTCGGCCCCAAATTTTGGAAGGTCGAGCTCTGTGAAGGTGATGATATTGCTGTAATTGACGTTGCCAATCATACGAGCTGCTTCATCGGGTGTCACTTGTGATGGGAACCATAGTGCAGGCCAGGCTTTCTTCCAACTTGAGCTTGTGCGGGTAAGATGAAGTGAGTAAGGACCGAGTGAGATGTTAGCTGAGTGCGCTTGAGGTGTGTCAAGACAGGATCTTCAACCTTTGGGTCCAAGGTTTCGGCTTCTTTGGCGTAGGGTCCCTTTTCGGTTCGTGGCTCGGGTATGGCTGGCCTTTTGTACGTCCGTGGAGGATTCACTTTGGGATTTGGCCAGGAACGTGTCGGAACATTCACCTCTGGACTTATGGTTTTGCTTGTCTCTCCCGTTTCTGTAGTGGGAGGAGCACGATTGGCGTAAGGCCGGCTGCGCATTTCAATTCGTTCTTGTCATGGCTTTCTTTGAAGCATCAATAGTGGCTTTGAGATCTTCCCAAGACGGGGTTGGATTATCTGGACCTTCGGGCCTTCGGTGGCGGTGCGAAGCTTCGTCCCGGTGATCATGGAGCAAACATTGCCATGGCCTTGTGCGAGAAGCTAGGCTTCTTTGGAGTAGATGACGTAGTAGTCAAACTTTCTGAGGGTTCTCCAAGGGTTCCGGCGTGGGATCACAGATTCATACCTCTTTTTCGGTTTTGTTGAGAAGATAGCTTCTTCTTTCTTCGAGGGCGGCCCTCGTTCATTGCATCCTGGAATTCCATTTCCAGACAAGCACTTACCTGTCGCGAGCGTCCCACCGGATGTGTTCGTTGTTCGGCGGTGGTGCAGGGACCTCGGGAGGCTGGATGGGCAAGCTTTCCTCTGGAAGGTCTTGTGGCCTTACGTCATGCTGCATGGCTCGTACGAGGGTAACGGGTTGACTTACGGGAGACAATGAGAGATGTTAGAAATTTGTAGGAGCTTGATCATGGCTTAGGAAGCCCCGGGTAGTTGAGTGGCTAAGGTTCCGAAGTGGTGCATGGCACCTTCGATCGAGCTTGTTGCTCACCTTGACGTTTCTCAATAGCCATGAGGACCTGCCAAACTTCTTCCGGTGTTGGGAAATTTCTTGGGGTAAGGTCCCGTTCTCATCCTTGTTATCCACCGACTTGGCCATGGGGAATTGACTTGCCACTCGGTGACATAGGTGGGTAGGACCTTCTGTTTTGACACTTTGGGAGACGGGTTCCTGGGATACTCTCGACCACTCTACGTTAGGTGGAGGGTGATGGGCAAGGTTTAGACACGGGAATGGCCTAACGGGATAAAGGGGGAAAGCTCACGTGGCATGCGGTTTCCGTTTCTTTTATTTTTGATTTTTTTTTGTTGTTTTAATTTACTTAAAACATGTTTTCTCGAGAATCCTAGGTAGGTTGGAAAAGATTGCTCTTCTTTTCGCAACTATGCTAGATCCTGGGTCGATGGAGACCATACGTGCGGCTATAAGCCCCTCGTTTTGCACCCGTATTTCGACATCCCGGGGTGGACGGCCCCGGCGAGGTCCTATAGTGCAAGCGGTTTCCACCGGCCTAAAAGAAAAAATCGAACCTAAGGACCGAGCTGTCATGTTCGTTTTTGACGCGTTAGCCATGCGAATAGTGAACCGAGCTTCGCCACAGTCGAGTCAAGATCGAGTCAAGAGTTCCTAAGCATGACCTCTCTTTACCTTGCTTGCGCAAGGGATCTGTGACGTTAGGCGTTGGCTGGGTCATATCGTCATGGGCGACGTATCAAAGGCGTGATGACATGGTGTCATGCGAGCATGGATGTATATCAGGGACGGAACATCGTGCAGGTGTAACCGGAAATCAAGATCGGGTCAAGATTTTAGCATGACCTTTCATCGCTTTGCTTGCGCAAGGGATCTTGAGTTCCGTGCCTTGACTCGAAAAATGGCCGGCATGGTATATGTATCCAGCGTATGACACGGAGGGGTAAAACCAACCGAAGTGCGGACGAGTGTGACTCAAGACTCAAACGTGCGGGGTTGACGCTTGGCTAGGATGGGATGTTTGGAATGATCCCGTGCGCGTCCAAGAGGCCTAGGAAGACCTAACGGATGCAAGCGAGACCACTCACGGGTTAAGGGTTGTAGTGTGCGGTGTATCAGAAGCGGCCGGTGCGAGTAGCGTGCGGTGTAGCGAAGCGGCGGTGCGCGTAGTGTGCGGTCTCTAAAATTCTTTTACGAGTAAAACGAAGTTTTTTTTGAAGAATTTTAAATGTATGCACGAGATGTATATTGATGCATTTTTTTTTTTGTATTTTTATTTTTTTTGTAAAATAAAAACGAAGCACGTCTTGCACCTTGCCTTGATTAAAGGAAGGGGTAAAATGAAAGTTTGACCCTCATCATCGTTTTAAAAATCTTTTGTTTTGTTTTAAAAGTTTTTAAAACAACACAAATCTCCCCAGCAGAGTCGCCAACTGAAATTACCCGGATCCGAATAGGCTTCGCAGCCCCGGCATCTGGCGTCTTTCGCGTTGGAGCGACGTGTCTCGCCGTTTTTGTTTTTGTAGAGTCGCCACGCCGTTTTTATTAAGCCCAAAACATTGAAAAAGGGCATCAGTTTAAAGATAATTTTAAACTGTTTTTTGTGTGATGAGATTTTTGAGTTCGGAGGTCAGATGACTCCCCGGGAAGAGAATATTAGAATATTAGAGCTCACCCGAGTAGCCTCGTAAAACGAGTCTTTCGGATACCCCTAATATCCTTTAAATGTTGTGTGTGTGTGTGTGTGTGCTTTTAAAAATGCATGCTGTATCGGATGTCTACATTGTATGCTATGTATGGAAATGTATTGAAATAGTATAGGAAGGAAGCCTTACCAATGTTGGTTTGCGTCTGTCTTCCGCTGGGGAATGGTGTTTGAGGCCGGAGTAGCGTTCCGGTACGGATCGGGATTGCTTCGGGAGATGCCGGTTGTCCGCGGACAGAGTTTCGGCGTGAGTTGAGGTTGCAGGCTGCGTTCGGGCAGAGGTTCGGCATGCGTGGGGATCGTCGGGATCACTCGGGCAGAGGTTCGGCGTGCGTTGTGGTGGCGGAGTCACTCGGGCGAGTTTCGGCGTGGTTTGGGATCGTCGGTTTGACTCGGAAAGAGCCGGGACACCGTGGAAAGACCGAGCAAGGCCTCGGAGTACCACGAGGGGCCTCGAGTACCTCGAGAGTGCCTCGGGGCAGCGGGAGCGTCTCGGGAGCGCTCGGGGAGGCTTCGGAGCACCACAAGGGAGCTCGGAAGGCCTCGGAAGGATCCGAAAGGGGCCGGGAGTGCCTCGAGAGGACTTAGAGGGGAGCCAGAAGGCTAAGGGAGGAAGAGAGAAGAGGGAGGTGTGTCAAAATGAGGAGGGGGAGCCCTCTATTTATAGTAAAAATTTCGGAGCAAAGAGGTCCGTACGGACCTTCTTGGTTATCCCGAGAATTTTGGATTTCCTCGATTTGAGGGAATGCGCAATGATGGTGAATATTACGGAATGATGGTGTCCCCGAGCAATAAGGTCCGTACGGACCATCTTGCATGCAAAGAGGTCCGTACGGACCAACTCTGAGGGAGTAATCATTTCTTAGGGATTTGAGGGAATATTGTGGACTTTAAGGGGATTTAGTAATCATTGACACAAAGAGGTCAGTACGGACCTTAATTGCTTTTCTGATTTCCTGAAAATTCTCAAAAGGTCCTTTTGTCCCTTTTTATCCCAGGAAGGCTCCTCCCTTGGTTTGGTTGGGGGTTTGAGAGGGTTTTGAGAGGGTTTTGAGTGAGAGAGGTCTCTGAGACTACGTGGATGAGTCTGCGGTGTTTCCCGTGTGCTTGAAAGGGGGTGATCCAGATTGGGGTACTTACAGAACCTAACAATCTCTGATACTAAAAAAGCTTTTTACTCATTTTTGCTGCCAATAAAAATGACTCCCCATTTTCAAAGCCTTTTCCTATGTTTTTTCTACCAATAAAAATGACACCTTTTTTCAACCAATAGCCGTTTCTCAACGTTTGGGCTCAAAATACAAAAACCGCGTGGCGACTCCTCTCCTTCCCGAAAAGCGAGGTCTCAGACACCAACCCTCCGCGAAAGACAACCGTATTTCTGCGCCCGCGCGAAAATCCCGGGTAATTTCACAAGCTCAAACCGACTTATTTGACATTCCTAGGCCAAGGACCTCCCAGGGACCGAGGAAAAGGAAGAATGGAGGTGCAAGTTCGGGAGCGGGAACGAGCTCCTAGACGCTTTATCTGAGAGATAGGAGACACTTTTATTTGTATTTTTAGGAAGATATTTATTGTATGGAACATGAGTATCCCTTGATTACTTATTGCAGATAAAATAGATGTTAGAATTTTGAAAATTTATTGCTTTTATTTGCAGCAGGTTATATGAGTCGAAAGCAGGCCGTGCTTGAACTCATCAAAAAGAATATTTACTTATAATGAACCTTTGAAAAGCTTTGGAGCTGTAATCAAAACACATTTTGGCAAACTTAAAAGCACCATTTATATGACAAGATCTGGGATTTTGCAGCATTTTAGACGGAACCACGAGTGGTTGCCTACGTTCCCCTTTTGCAAAGAGAACTAAGGGGCTCAGGTTTCCGTAGTTCGACTCAATTAAATTTTGTGTTTAAGAAAGGGAAGATAGAAGGGGGACATGGTGCAACCCTGTTTTTTTACCTAGAACACCCTTTTTTAGGGTTTTCAGCCTAGTTGGGTATATTTTTTTAGCACCGAGCGCGTCCCTTATTTTTGCATGGACTGCCTTTTGAGAGGTTTTCAGTCTCATCTGGGACAATTTTATTGCGCCTTTTATTTTTCTCTCTCTTTTTTTTATTCTTTTCTTTTTCTTTTTTTTTATTTTTTATACAGAGGGGAAGACTCGATCAAATATAATACCGCCGCAACTTGTCGCCAGTGACGGGGTGCAGGAACGGGTTGCCGTCCAAATCTGTCAGCTGCATAGCTCCTCCGGAGAATATTTTTTTTATCGAAAATGGTCTGACCCAGACAGGTGTCCATTTACCCAATGCACGGCTCTGATTTGAAGGCTTCATCATGCGGACCAGATCACCAACCTTGATATCCCTGGGTTTCACTTTTTTGTCGAAAGCACGGGCCATTCTCTTCTGATATGCCCGGTTATGTTCCATGGCCTTTAATCTGCGTTCGTCCAACAGTGCCAACTCATTGTATCGACTTTGGAGCCATTCAATCTCATTGACTTCATTCTCGAGTAACACCCTGAGGGATGGAATCTCTAGCTCAGTTGGCATGACGGCCTCCATTCCATAAGTTAATGCATATAGAGTTGCAGCGGTAGCTGTCCAAATTGAAGTGCGATAGCCACACAATGCTAGATGCAACTTCTCTGGCCAATCCCGTCCTCATTCGGCCATCTTATTTATGATTTGCTCAAGGTTCTTGTTGGCAGCCTCAACAGCACCGTTTGTCTGCGGTTTGTACGACGACAACTTATGGCGCTTAACCCTGTACTCGGTGAGCAGCCGATCGGTTTCTCCTTCAAAATGGGATCCTTTGTCAGAGATGATCTCATTCGGGACTCCATAGCGGCAAAAGATTTGTTCCTTTATGAAGCGAGCAACTTTCTTAGCTATAAGCACTTTGTAGGACGCAGCTTCCACCCACTTTGTGAAGTAATCTACCGCGAGCAAAACAAATGAATGTCCGTTGCTCCCGGATGGAGTTATCTTCCCGATGACATCAATTCCCCACGTTGCAAAGGGCCATGGAGTTGTCATACAATCAGATCGTGAGGAGGGATGTGGTTTAAGTTGGAGAACCGCTGACATTTTCACAAGTCCGCACAAATTGGATGCAATCAGTCTCCATGGTGATCCAAAAGTAACCCAGTCTGATGATGCTGTGCATAAGGGATCGAGCATTCATGTGCGGTCCGCAGGCACCGTTGTGAACGTCTTCCATTACTCTTTGAGCTTTCTCTTTGCTGATGCAGAGCAGGAGTGGGCAACCTTCCCTTTTCTTCCATAACTTATCGCCAAGTATGACATACTGTGCTGATAGCCTTTTCAGAGCCTACAGACTCTTGGCCCGGATACCTTTTAGGTCACCCTCTTCAATGATAGGGAAGGATGCCTCACCATGCTTGAGATACTGAAATATTTGGCTGTACTATGGCTCATCGACGGTTTCAAGCTCAATCACACAACAATATGCTGGATTCTCTCGCCTCCCGACTCTGAACGTCTTGATTGACTTTCCTTCTGGTATTTCCACCAAAGAAGCCAGAGTAGCTAATGCATCGGCGAATCTGTTTTTTTCTCGTGGTAGGAATTGGAATGACACTTCCTAAAACTGGCCGACAAGCTCTACAATATAAGCATGATACTTTTGGAGACACGAATCTTTAGTCTTCCATCTATTGGCGGCTTGATTAATTATCAGTTGGGAATCGCCAAACACTTCCAACTCATCCACATTCCGCTCAAGGGCATCCTCAAGACCGACTATGCAAGCTTCATATTCGGCTGCGTTGTTGGTAACTGAGAAGTTTAGCTTGATGGCGATGGGGGTGTGCATGTCATTTGGGTCTACTAATACTATCTCGATGCCATTACCTCTTTTATTCGCTGCGCCATCGAAGAATAGCTGCCATCGGTTGCTGCTTTCTACAACGAAGATCCCCTCATCAGGAAACTGAAGATCTGGTCCTCGGGCTTCTGTGCTAGGAGAGTCAGCCAATTGATCTGCCAAAGCTTGTCCTTTGATTGCCTTCCGGATCACATACTTAATATCAAACTCTGCTAGGAAGAAGGTCCATTTTGCAAGTCTGGTGGAGATACTGCCTCTGTCACTCTGAAACAAGTATTTAATCGGGTCCATTTTGGAAACCAGATGCACTGTGTGGGACAGCATGTAGTGCTTTAGCTTCCGACTACCCAAACCAGAGCTGGACACGTCTTCTCTAGGGCGGAATAATTCAACTCGCTACCTTGGAATTTGCGGCTGACAAAATAGATGGCATTCTCTACCTTGGAGTCCTTCTTTTCTTGCGCTAGCATGGCCCCAATGGCTGTATCTGTGACCGTCAAGTATAGAAGTAGAGGTTTGCTCCCATGAGGCGGACAAAGGATGGGAGGATTGACGAGATAAGCTTTGATTTTCTAGAAAGGTAACTGGCATTCTTCATTCCAAATCACCTCCTGATTCTTCTTCAGCAGCTTGAATATTGGCTCACACATAGAAGTCAGCTGGTTGACAAATCGGCTGATGTACTGTAGACGGCCCATGAAACGCTTTACCTCAGAGACAGTTCTCGGGGGGCTTCATCTCAACGATTGCCTTGACCTTTCTGGGATCTACCTCGATACCGCGCTCTGTGACCATGTACCCCAAGACTTTGCTACGGATAACCCCGAAAGTGCACTTGGTTGGATTTAATCTCATGGAATGCTCCCGAAGTCTGTTGAAGAACTTCCTTAGATCAATGAAGTACTGTCCCTATGACCCCTTTGAATAAATGATCATATCATCAACATACACCTCAATCTCCTCATGGATCATATCGTGGAACAGAGTGGTAACGGCCCTTTGATAGGTAGCGCCAGCATTCTTCAATCCAAATGGCATCACTGTGCAGCAGTAGGTACCCCAAGGAGTAGTAAATGCTGTCTTTCCTTGATCTTCTTCAGCCATTTTAATCTGATTATACCCTGCATAGCCGTTGATAAAAGATTTGACTTCATAGTTTGCTGTTGCATCCACAAGCATGTCAATGTTCGGCAGAGGGAAGTCATCCTTGGGGATAGCCTTGTTGAGGTCTCGAAAGTCTACACAAACCCGTACCTTTCCATTTGCCTTTGTGACCATCACGATGTTTGCAAGCCATGTCGGATACTCAATCACCTTGATGAAGCCCACCCGCAGGAGTTTCTCAATCTCCTCCTTAACCTGTAAGGACCACTCGGGCTTGATCCGCCGCAAATTTTGTTTGATCGGCTTGGCCTCTGGATCTAAGGGTATCCGATGTTCCACAATAGGTGTGTCCAACCCAGGCATGTCTTTGTAGGACCAGGGAAAAACATCTACAAACTCTTTAAGCAGCTCGATCAGGGCATCCTGCTCAACTCCGGAGAAGAAGCTACCAATTTGCATTTCTTTGGGTTCCTCAACTGTTCCCAGATTTACCGTGGTCAATATCTCATTGGCAGCTTGGGCCCGGCTTTCCTTTCGATCGCAAATCTGCTTTGAATTATTTTCTAAAAAATGTTCATCTATTAAGTCTGCATTATCTTCGATGGAATCTGGCTTAATTATTTTTAAATCTTTGTGTTCATTTTTGGTTAAGCGTTCAATCATTAAATTTGCAATCACGGGATACTCGAAAAGATCGACCATTTTATTAAGAGCTAATGGGAAAACGGTATCTACAATACGACGACGGTCTTCCGCCGTGAGGACGTCAGACTTATCAGAGGACTCAAACCCGATTACAAGGGATTCAGGAGAATGATTCAAGACGTGGGGAACAAACTTAGACACAGAGGGACAGGGTGAATGAACGCTCGTCGAAAAATAAAATGTATAAGATAAAGTGTGAATTTATCTTTGGGAGTCGCCACGCCGTTTTTAAGGAAAACATTGAAAAACCTAATTTTAAGAGATTTTGAGTTCGGGAGTCTGGTTACGTGTTGGGAAGAACTAGAGAGTTCACCCAACACGCCTCTTTCGAGACTTTCAATCAACGTTGGACAATTTTGGACATTCAAAGTGTGTGTGCAATATATGTCGATGTGCAAATCATGCAAATTTGACATTTTTCATTGATAATATGAAAGCTGAATACAACTTGTGAGCCATGAGAGGGGGCCACACCCCTTTTACATATTATGATTATCGTAACAAGGCAGAAGGTAAGACAATTTGCCCAGAGACTTCCCATGTCGTCCGACACAGGACCTCCTAGGCAGAGGGTGTCGCACGACATGATGTCTCTTGGTCAGATTGTCTTATTACAAAGACCAAGCGGTTACGGAAATGAAATGACATTTATTTAACTCAGTAAAGACACTATTTGAAGGTCTAAAACTTAGTTTGGGATTGACGGGAGTGAACAAAGTCACGGTAGACTTTGAATGATACGGATGTCACGTGACATGGAACATCCGAAGTTACCCATGTCCTATGACAATCCGCCTCCAATAAATCGCACCCAAATGGATCATAGGCACGCAAATAGTGGCTTATGAGCCACAAAAATGCTTAGGAAAGCTACGAGTCGCGAAGGGAATAAAGCTGGATAGATCTGAAGTCCAAGAATGGCTTTGACGGCCTATACAGGATCTCTATATCGTATGACACGGGATCTCCATGGAGTCCCATGTCGCACGGCATAGATAGGCCATTTACGTGCCCTTCGATGCATTTGTTTCCCCTTTTGCTCCTCAAGGCAAACCAAGCACATTTAATGACTGTATGCTTAATGTAATACTAATATATGAGTATTATGGGAGGATCACATGGCTTTAGTGGCCAAATGTGATAAATCACATGTTTTGGCCACTTTGAAGTAGCCATCACCTCCTAACTCGAAGTAAATGCGTAAAGGTTGAACCTTTATTGATCCTAAGATGATCAAATATACAGATCTGAGGTGGGGAGAAGTGAATATTGAAGATTCACTTCTCCACCACCTTTGTCATGCAAAATCCCAATTTCTACATGGTAAGAGAGCAAATATGCATGCAAGGTATATTTAAAGACTTTATTTAAAGGGAGAGAGAGGTTTAGGATCTACCTATTGTAGTCCATGAAGTAGGATCACCAATAGTATGGTGTCTACCCCTTCAATCACCACCAAAGGAAGCTTCTTGGAGTCTTGACCTTGAAGTGTGTGTGTGTGAGGAGAGAGGTGAGTGTGTGTGTGTGAGGAGAGAGGGAGGGACTCTATTTGGCAAGAGTTTCCCCTATTTTCCTGATATTGCTCTCAGAACTTGGCCCTCACTTTTGGTTCTCTTCCTTCTCCTCTTTTCTTCCTTCAAATGACCAGCCCTGCCTTCTATTTATAGGCTTCCTGATGGGGCTTCTTATGTCGTCCGACATAGGCAGTTAAACCGCCTTAGTGGCCCTTGTCGGACGACAGCGTACACATTTTGGCCATAATTGGCCAAGTGGCTGCGAGCCAATGGATTGGTGGGCTGCCGGGGGCTTCTTATGTCGCACGACATAGGCGGTTAAACCGCCTTAATGTCCATGTCGTCGACAGACGGCGTACATCTTTTGGCCATAATGGGCCAAGTGGTACAGTGAGCCCGATGAATTGGTGAAACATGTTGGGATTTTTGGACCCTAATTGCTTTTTAGCAATTTGTGTAAGCCCAAATTTAATTAAATTGAATCCAAAACTTGAGTTCGGATCGGGGTACTCACAGAGCCCCTCAGCAACGTCGCTTCCACGGGAAGCGGGGTCGTCGACAAAAAAATGAGAATCCCGAGCCGGACACGAACGACGGGGAAAGAGGTGACCAAGATGGTCAAGTGGCTGGACCTCTTATGAAGAAGATTCCTACGTATCCCGTGGGGGAATCAAGCCAAGTCGTAGTTCAGGCAAAGATGGGGTACCTAATGAAAGGCTACGGGTTTTGTACCCGAAAGTGACTGTTCCCAGGGGAGTCACCCCGAAGATGGGCGTTTGTACCCAAGATTGACTGTGTCTGAGGGGAGTCACCCCGAAGATGGGTGTTTGCACCCTGGATTGACTGTGTATGAGGGGAGTCACCCCGAAGATGGGTGTTTGCACCCGAGATTGACTGTTAAGGGGAGTTACCCCGAAGATGGGTGTTTGCACCCGGGATTGACTGTTGAATGGGGAGTCACCCCAAGGATTTGACTATTTTTCTTTGGTAAGTCACCCCACGACTTTGACTGTTTTTGGGAGTCACCCCATATTTTGACTGTTTTTTCTTTGGGAAGTCACCTCGCGAATTTGACTGTTTTTTCTTTGGGAAGTCACCTCGTAAATTTGACTGTTTTTTGGGAGTCACCCCGCGAATTTGACTGTTTTTCTTTGGGAGTCACCCGCTGGAAATGTTGACTTTTTTTCTTTGGGAGTCACCCGCTGGAAATGTTGACCTTTTTTCTTTGGGAGTCACCCGCTGGAAATGTTGACTTTTTTCTTAGGGAGTCACCCGCTGGAAATGTTGACTTTTTTCTTTGGGAGTCACCATTTGGAAATGTTGACTTTTTTCTTTGGGAGTCACCCGCTGGAAATGTTGACTTTTTTCTTTGGGAGTCACCCGCTGGAAATGTTGACTTTTTTCTTTGGGAGTCACCCGCTGGTTGGACTGTGGAAATCTGTGCGGTCTTTCTGGACTGGGTAGTTTAAGGCCATTCCGGGCCATTGTGTGTTGTGTTGGAAATCTGTACGGTCTTTCGGACCGGGTAGTTTAAGGCCGTTCCGGGCCATTGTGTACTGGAAATGCATGCGGTCTTTCCCGGGCCAGGTAGTTTAAGGCCGTTCCGGGCCATTGTGTCTTGGAAATGCATACGGTCTTTCCGGGCCGGGTAGTTTAAGGCCGTTCGGGCCCATTGTGTAGTGGAAATGCATGCGGTCTTTCCGGACCGGGTAGTTTAAGGCCGTTTCGGGCCATTGTGTCTTGGAAATGCATGCGGTCTTTCCGGGACCGGGTAGTTTAAGGCCGTTAGGGCCATTGTGTCTTGGAAATCTGTACGGTCTTTCTTCCGGACCCGGGTAGTTTAAGGCCGTTAGGGCCATTGTGTAGTGGAAATACATGCGGTCTTTCCGGACCGGGTAGTTTAAGGCCGTTTCGGGCCATTGTGTCTTTGGAAATCATGCGGTCTTTCCGGACCGGGTAGTTTAAGGCCGTTCCGGGCCATTGTGTAGTGGAAATCTGTACGGTCTTTCCGGACCGGGTAGTTTAAGGCCGTTCCGGGCCATTGTGTTGTGTTAACCGAGAGAGGTGGGTATTTGAACCCAAATGAATTGGTGAATTTTGGTGATGGGTAGCCAAGATAGGCTGACAGAATTTGATCAGGGGCAAATGGGAAAATCACCCTTCTGGGCCATGGATGTCATACGACATGGGGAGGTTCCCAGGCAGTTTTAATTAAAACCGCAGGTCGTAAGACAGGTCTTTCAAAAGACCATCCATTGCCGCCGAGAACAGAGAGAAAGAAAGAGAGAAAATTTTGAAAATTCTCCCTCCGATTTTGATTTAGATCAAGACATTGAAGATGCCTCCGCGGGCCGAATCAAGAAGGAACGTGCAACGAGCATTGTTCGAGAGACGGAATCTTGTGGATCGGAACAAGCGGAAGAAATTCCCCGAGGGACATGGGCTCTACCCGGGTCTTGATTTTCACACTTCTTCGTTGGAGCAGAAGGGGGTAAGTATTGAAAGATTAACCCTTTTCGAAATCTGATTTCTAGGGTTAGGGATTGAAATTGGGGGAAATCGCACCCAAATAGGAATTGCATGCTTGGCATGGGATGAAAGTGTTTTTGAAAAGATTTTTCCTTTTCTGTTTCTTCTTATTTTGAAAGAATTTAGTGATGATTTTTGTTTGTGAATGCATGCACATATTGTTATGGTTTTTGATACTGTCTTTGTGCTTACTGCGGACCTTGCGGACCAAGGGGTCTCTGAGGCGATTGCGACCATTTGGGGTCTTTTATCGGGCTCTTCTGATTCTACCAGGACGATCTAAGGGAGGTCTTGTAGCTGGTCTTGGACCGTTCTTCACAGTGTTGGAGCTTTTGGGGACACGGCCGGGAGCGTGGAGCTTGTGCGGGCCTTTAGGCGATTACGGTGGGACTCTACCCACACATTTCATACGATGCGGGTGAGGCGACCATCACTCCATATGACTTATTTGCCATTACCGATCTGCGGTTTATAGGCAGGCCGATCTTTGCGAGGATCTGGTGTGTTGAGCCCGAGATGCCATCGAGCCTTGGCCGGCATGACCTTTCGCCTTAAGGGCAATGGGGTTCCGTTGGCGGATGCATTCTGCTTTGACGCATCGAGTAAATGCATTTTACGAGATGCGCTCACATTGCTGGCTGAGCGATTGGCTAGGAGCCTTTGTGCAGGCCGGGTTGTCGAGCACCCTGTTTTGCAATGCCTCTACGACGGCGTTGACTCTTACATTGGAGCCTCTTAGAGGTGGGACAGGGTGTCCACCTTTTCATGGGGAGAGAATTTGGTTTGGCCCAGGTATACGAGGCTGGATGAGGTGAGCGGGCGTGTGACCTCTCGGATTTTTACGGGCTGTGCTGGAGGTATGTCCTTTGTTTTTTCCGCGCATTGACTGTTGCACTTGACTTTTCTGTCTTCATTTCATACTTGTTGCCTGCGAGAGTCTTTTGTTTCGATTTGGTGTGGGCTTATGAGGTGTTGGTACATTACGCCCTTTGGGCGGTGCCCGAAAGGATTGCGGCAGATCTGTTCCCTGCCATTCGCCGCTGGACTTTTGGGGCGAGAGAGAGCCGGAAGGTGGACGGGGCGAAGCCCCGTAAGACGGCTTGTTATCATGATATTATGATTGCTCTGAGGGCTACTCCTGCCGGGTTGAGACACTTCCCCTGGCACGGCCGTTATGGTGAGGCTTTGGTTGGTGCTGCTTGCCGCACAGTGACCGGACGAGGAGGCTCTTGATCGGCACGGAGGCGTGCCCCTGTACTTGGGGGAGAGTGAGCGAGGAGCGGCATGGTCCTGGTGCGGTTGCTCGCGTTCCTCGCGATCCTCCTCCGGGGATATGACACATTCGGGCCCTGCCTGATTTGGAGCGGCTGCGGACCGACATTGATGCCGCTGAGTTCTATGAGGAGGGTGGTTATGCCTATTTTGTTTTCACCCGGTTGGTGACTCCTCAGGTCATGGCTGCTAGGAGGGCAGCGGGGATGCAGGCGCCGGTGCCTCCCCGATCTTTTGAGTATGAGGTTGGGGGCAGTATTCGCCGCTCCTCTTTTGATATGTCCGAGACTCACCCGCATCTGCGGCTGCCCCGAGGGATTACTTCTATGAGTAATTTCCCTTTTTTCTGATTCATCCCAGCTTTTAACTGCTTTTCTGTTTATATCAACTGCTTTTGACTGCTTTTTCTGTTTTCATTGAACAGGTTCCAGCCAAGACGTTCAGGACGGTGGCGAAGGCGCTCACCGGTGCTGTGAAGATGCTGCGCCAGTTTCAGAGGAGCGCGGAGCATTGGAAGGGGAAGTGCAGCTCCCGGCCTGATGACGTCGTGCCTCCGAAGAAGAGGCCCAGGCCAGCTTTGGCTCCTTCTGGTTCACAGGCGGGCGGATCTAGTCAGCAGCCCCAGCCTGACGACGATGATGGCGAGGAGGATCCTTATCAGCCCCCTTTTACTACCGTACCTGAGTGGCAGGGATATTATGCTGAGCCCCAGCCTTGGGCGCATTATGAGGGCGATGACTCTGACGGCGAGATCCATGAGGTGCCGGAGGGTGGCGATGATGGCCAGGAGCAGAGTGGCTCCGAGGAGGAGGTGGGCAGCGCTGAGGATGACAGCGGCTCTGAGGAGGAGGACGGTTCTGACGACGACTCCGAGTCGGAGTGATTACGGCGGTCCCCTTCTACCATGCTTTGACTCTTTTTAGGGAGAGAGGAAATGCATGTGCTATTTTTGTTCTTTTGGATTGTAAAACAATGTTTTTTATTACTTTTGTACTTTGACAGTTACAATATTTGTTTATTTATGCATTTGCGAGCTTATATGCATGAGTTCGTCCCAAGAAAGGCACGGGATGGTGGCTTTTGGTGTTATCGGGTGTTTTTTGCGATTTTTGTATGTTTTGGGCAACATTTATGTGCCTGTGGGTGTGTCGGATGTTCCGAATCCTCTCCCGTGGGCTTTATGAGCGAGAGGAAGTGTTTGGGTATGTTTTTATGGTGTTTTGGACAAGTTTGGGTGGTTGTTTGAGCAAGCGTTGGGTCGCTTTGGGATTCTTTGCGAGCTGCAGTGTGGTTTATTCTTGATGTAGCTCTCTCTGTTTTCTGACACCGGGCTTATTGGGACCTTTATGTCGCACGACATAGAGAGTCTGTGGGACAGATTTCTTGGTCAGCAAGTTTCAGTACTTTATAAAAGGCAGATTCGGGAACAGTTCATCCCAGCAGCCACATCAGGTGTCGAGTTTGTCTTCCACCTCAAAATTAGCCCCAAGATTTGATCATTGGTCCAAAATGGAACATTATGACGACAGGTCTAAGACTAAAGAGCGTCAATTTCATTCTGATCTCATAGATCTGACCCGCCGTCATCGCAACAATAATAGGAGGATCATTGACCAACGATATGGGTTGAAATGCATCTGGGCTGGGCATTGAAGGAGTGGGCGGTAGACTGGAACCTTCTCCGGGCCGCATCCAGACACTGGGACCGGGAAAGGCATGTCTTTACCCTCTCGTATAATGATCTCACACCTACGATTGAGGAGTTCCGTGCACTGATTGGGGGAGCTAAGCTTAGAGATCATGTCTTCCCGCGAGATCCGCGACCTTTTACTGAGCAATTGGCCGATTTCTTGGGATTTTGCGCAGAGCAGGTGACTGATCTGATTCTTGACCTGTCCTTTGTTGACCTAGCCCAGATAGCCCGATTGGCTGTGTCATGCCCAGAACAGTTTGACTTATCTACAACCATGGACATCTTTATGTTGATTATGATCTCCCTATACTGCTTCTGTGAGTATGATGGGGTATGCTCCGGCTTGCTGCTGGGAGTTGTTAGGCAGATGCGGGGCTCTCGAGGTATCACACTGACTGAGGTTCGACCCGGGCAGGGAGAGAGAGACATAGTTCCCATTCTGCTGGCAGGGACCTATCACGGGATGGACCGACTGGATGGAGGGTCGGTGCACATGTGACGTGGCAGCCCCAGTCTTTTGTCATTGTGGCTCTTTGAGCGGTTGAGGCTTATTTCCCCGTTACCTGTTGGACAGACTGCAGCACCTTGGGTCACGCAGCAGAGGCGAGTGGCTCCCGAGGTTTCACAGGAAGGTTGGCAGAGGCGACTGGCCAGGTATACTACCACTGATATCCAGTACTGGGTTCCCGGATGGAGGCTCGAGATCATGAGCGGTAGGCAGGATAGATCTGCTATAGTGAGGCTGCCAGGACTACACTTCTCATCATTCAGTATCCCCTTGCTTGTTCAGAGGTAGTATGGATACCCACAGTAGGCTGTTGATGGGTTCAGGGAGCAGATGCCTCGGGATACTGCCCTTCTTGACATGACTGATGCCTGGACCCTTAGGTTCTTTGCCCGGGCCTTTTCAAGAGCAGCTTTTCCCACTCATACACTGATACGGAAGACTCGGGGGATCACATATCTATCCACGAGGTACCTTATACGAGTACGAGGAAGCGAGATGGGGCGATCCGGAGACACCATCGAGGCATATTGCGAGAGGATCCGAGGAGGAGACCCAACTAGCCTGGGAGCTACGCGATGTTGAAGCACGGCCGACCCGGACAATGTGGCCGACGACTCGACGGCGGATTTTGAGAGACTCGTGGAGAGGAGAGCCAAGATGAGGGATGACCCTGAAGTTATGGCTAGGAGGGCAGCTCTGAGAGATGAAAGGGCTACCCAGGCGGCATTGAGAGCTGCCGGATTGGTCGACTTACCGACTCGTATTATTCCCGAGCCGGGACGACGGGAGACAGAAATGTTTGGGATAGCTAAGCCAAAGACCTCCCGAGGACCGAGGAAGAGGAAGAAGAAGGGTGCTAGTTCAGGAGTGGGAACGAGCGACTAGGATTAGGCGACCTATTCTTGTATCCCTTATTTTCCGACACAGACAATTTAGATATACCTTTTTAAAAGATATTATTTTGCTAATGTTAATGAGCCGAGAGTAAACCGTGCTTGAACTCATCAATGAATGTATTAATGTGATGAAAGTTGAAATTACTTCAAAAATTAATCAAGACACATTTTGGTGATCACAAATACAACTGTTTGACAGGATTTGGTGATTTTTATGTTTTTTAGACCGAACCGCGAACGGCTGCCAACGTTCCCCTTTTACAGATTGGACCGAGGGGCTCAGGTCTCCGTAGCTCGAACTAATTTTGTGTTTAAGAAAGGGATAGATAGAAGGGGGACAAATGGTGCAACCCTGTTTTTTACCTAGACCGCCCGTTTTTAGGGTTTTCAGCCTAGTTGGGTATATTCTTTTAGCACCGAGCACGCCCTTTGTTTTGCACGGACTGCCTTTTGAGAGGTTTTCAGTCTCGTCTGGGTACATTATTTTCGCGCTTTTTTGTTGTTGTTTTTTTTTTTTTATCTTTTCTTCTTTTTTTTTTTAGAGGGGGAGACTCGATTCAGATGTAATAACGGCGTAATTTGTCGCCGTTCACCGGATGCATGAAGGGGTTTCCATCCAAATCCGTCAACTTCATTGCTCCACCGGAGAAGATTTCTTTCACCAGATATGGGCCTACCCAGACTGCTGCCCACTTGCCCAGAGGACTGAACTGATTCGGTGGCTTTTCTTTTAGGACCAAATCACCCACTTTAATGTCGCGGGGATGTACCTTCTTGTCAAAGGCCCTAGCCATGCGCTTCTGATAAGCTCGGATGTGCTCCATTGCTTTAAGCCTCCGCTCGTCCAGGAGAGCTAGTTCGTCGTGTCGACTCTGAAGCCATTCTATCTCGTTGACCTCATTTTCAAGCAGGACCCGTAGATAGGGTATCTCTAGCTCAATGGGTAGAACGGCATCCATCCCATATGTCAAAGCGATTGGGGTTTCACCAGTGGCAGTTCTTACTGACGTGCGGTAGCCCCATAGTGCTAAGTGAAGCTTCTCAGGCCAATCCCGGCTCCTTTCAGCCATTTTTCGGATGATCCTTTCTAGATTCTTGTTTGCGGCCTCGACAGCACCATTGGTTTGAGGGCGATAAGGGGAGGACTTATGTCGCTTGATTCTAAATTCCGCGAGCAGTTTGTTGGTGTGTCCCTCGAAATGTGACCCGTTATCTGAGATAATCTCATTTGGAACTCCATATCGGCACATGATGTTTTCTTTTATGAAACGGGCCACTTTTTTGGAGTTGAGGACTTTGTAGGACGCTGCTTCAACCCACTTGGTGAAGTAATCTACAGCGACCAAAACGAACTCGTGCCCGTTACTGCCGGCAGGGGTTATTTTTCCAATGACGTCGATCCCCCAAGTTGCAAATGGCCAAGGAGTGCTCATGCAGTAGAGATCATGGGGAGGCATATGGTTGAGATTGGAGAACCGTTGACATTTATCGCAGGTCCGCACAAACTGAATGCAGTCAGTTTCCATGGAGATCCAATAATAGCCCATCCTGAGTATGCTGAACATCAGTGCTCGGGCGTTCATATGTGGTCCGCATGCGCCACCATGGACTTCTTCCATGACTTTTCTGGCTTTAGATTTGCTGATGCAGAGCAGAAGTGGCCCTCGATGCCTTTTCTTCCACAGGTCGTCCCCCAGAATAACGTACTGCGCAGACAACCTTTTCAAAGCTTGTAAACTTTTGGCGCGGAGACCTTCTTTTATTCTACCATCCTTTTCCGTTGGGAACGAGGCTTCGCCATGTTTAAGGTACTGAAAGATCTGACTGTACCACAAGTCATCGACCTTTTCTAACTCGATCTGGCAACAGTAGGTGGGATTCTCGCGCCTCCCAACCCTGAATGGTTTTACTGATTTTCCCTCTGGGATTTCCACCAGAGAGGCCAAAGTGGCCGGGGCATCCGCGAACCTATTCTTGTCCCGGGGTAGGTAGTGGAACGTGACCTCTTTGAATTGGTTGATCAGATCCTCCATGTAGGCATATTACATTTTCAAGTACTGGTCCACGGTTCTCCACTTATTGGATACCTGATTGATGATTAGCTGAGAGTCCCCATACACCTCCAACTTTTCGACATTTCGTTCCAAGGCTACTTCGAGGCCGGCTATGCAAGCTTCATACTCCGCGGCGTTGTTAGTAGCCGGAAAATTAAACTTGATAGCGATGGGGGTGTGCACATCCTTTGGATCAACCAACACCATGCCGATACCATTGCCCCTTTTGTTGGCGGCACCGTCGAAGAACAACTGCCAGCGGTCTGTACCCTCTATCACGAAGATTCCATCATCTGGAAACTGGGGTTCGAACTCGGGCGCTTCTGAGCTTGGGAAATCTGCCAGGTGATCTGACAGAGCTTGGCCTTTGATTGCCTTGCGGGTTACGAACTTGATATCAAATTCGGCTAGGAAGAATGACCATTTCGCAAGCCTTGATGACAGAGAAGACTTTCCGAACAGGCACTTGATGGGATCCATCTTTGACACTAGGTGTACTGTATGCGCCAGGAGGTAGTGTCTCGGTTCTTGACCACCCATACCAAAGGCTGCACGTGTTTTCTCTAAAGCGGAGTAGTTTAACTCACTGCCCTGAAGCTTCCGGCTGACGAAGTATATGGCATTTTCCACCTTTGAATTCGGCTTTTCTTGTGCGAGTATGGCTCCAGCAGCCGTATCTATGACTGTTAAGTATAGCAACAAGGGCTTGTCCTTATGTGGAGGACACAAGATTGGGGGATGGACCAAGTAGGCCTTGATCGTCTCGAAGGCGGTTTGACACTGTTCGTTCCACTCAACCTCCTGATTTTTCTGAGCGGCTTGAAGATCGGCTCACGAGATAGAGGTTAGGCGATGGATGAATCTGCTAATGTATTGGAGATGGCCCATGAAAGTCTTCACCTCCGTGGCGGTCGTCGGGGCTTCATCTCCATGATGGCTTTGATCTTTCTTGGATCGGCTTCAATCCCTCGTTACGTGACCATGTATCCAGAACCTTTCCTCGGACTACGCCAAAGGTGCATTTCTTTGGGTTCAACCTCATTTCATGCTCCGCGATCGGTTGAAAGAACTTCCTTAGGTCGATCAAGTGCTTGTCCATCGGATCCCTTGGAATGAATAATCATGTCATCAACATAGACTTCGATCTCCTTGTGGATCATGTCATGGAAAAGTGCGATGGCCTTTCATTTCGGTAAGTGGCACCGGCATTCTTCATGCCGAAGGGCATAACCGTATAGCGAAGGTTCCCCAAGGGTAGTGAAGGAAGTTTTTTCCCGATCTTCTTCGGCAACTTTAATCGGATTGTAACCCGCAAAACCATCCACGAATGATTTGACTTCGTAATGGCGGTAGTATCTACCCGGCGGATCGATATTGGGCAAGGGAAAGTCGTCCTTCGGGCTAGCTTTATTTAGGTCTCTGAAGTCCACACACACCCTGACTTTGCCATTTGACTTGGTAACTGTTACTATGTTGGCCAACCACTTGGGGTATTCGACCACTCTGATGAAACCCACTCTGAGCAGCTTCTCCATCTCCTCTTTGACTTGGAGGGACCATTCTGGCTTGATCCGGCGAAGTTTACGCTTGGCGGCACGGCTTACGGGTCCAGGGGGATTCGGTGCTCAACAGTTGAGGTATCCAACCCGGGCATGTCCTTGTAGGACCAGGCAAATACGTCTACATATTCTTTGAGCAGATCAATGAGGGCTTCCCGTTCTTTCTCGGTGAAGAAACTGCCAATCTGTGTCTCTTTGGGCTCTTCAGTAGTTCCCAAATTCACCGTAGTTAATACCTCATCGGCAGCTTGGGCCCGATTATCGTCTCGGTCAAAAACCTGCTTTATATTATCGTTTAAAAAGTTTTCATCTAAAAGGTCTGTGTCTTCTTCAAATGAATCATTGTTAACCACTTTTAAGTCATTAAGATTTGTCTTAGTTAACTTATCATTTGTTAAGGTGGCAATTAAGGGATACGCAGAAAGGTCAACCATTTCATTTAATGCAAAAGGGAAGACAGAGTTAAAGACACGGCGATGATCATCGGCCGTGAGAGTACTAGACCTATCTAGAGACTCGAACTCAATAACAAAAGATTTTGAGGACTGACTCAGGATTACAGGGATCGACTTTGACTCAGACACACCAGGATGAGGGTCGGCCGAGCTTCTTCGTCATAACTTCCCGGGCAGCGATCGGTCCTTTGAAAGAGATCCAATTTTGGAGTGGCATTTACGAAATGCGACGAAGGTGCGCGGATCGATCTTCTTGTCTCCATCAAAATCAATCAACGATACATAATTTTTACCTTAGGAAAGTCGATCACAGGTATATAATCATCCCCAGTTAGAAGGTCAATCATACCGAGAGGATCTTTATCAACAGCCCCGGCCATTGGTGGCGCATCTTTGCGTAAATCAATCAGTGGTGCTTTCATTGGTGGATCAGCCCTAGTGGGTTTTGACAAATCTGCTCCTTCGAACAAGGCTGCGATATCTTTGCCCATATCAAACTCGGTGATTTCGTTGACCTCCTCGATCATAGGCTCGATCATGGATAACTTTTTGAACTGGCTGGTGAAATCAGGGTTCCCCCAGAAGTGATACTGGCTTTCGAAGGTAGTCACAGCCCCAGGAATGTCAGGCTTGTTAGTGATGAACTCTTTCAAAGTGAGGTCTTCCATTTTCTTGAGCTGGCTTTTGGGGGATGCGAGATCAACACCCTTTTCTTTGATGAAATACTTTTCCAGGGAAGGATGATAAGGACGGAGATTAGGCTTGACATAGGTTTTACCAGCAGCCCTAGCCTTCTTCTTTTCTGCGGCTTCGATCTTGTCAACCTCTTTGTCCTTGGGGGTCTTCCCGACATATCCCAGACCTTCTTTGTCCCTCTTCAGCTTTAGTTCTTCAAGCTTGTGGGTACCCTGTTGACGTCTTCCAAGACCAAGCCCCGGAATGTAGTTCATACGTCTCATCATTATCATAACTGGGGGGAGCTTGTCAAGAGAGGTTGTTAGGTCGATTGTGCAGATTTGGGCCTTTGGGCTTTCGACTCTGAAACCGCTCAACATCAGGTTGGCTTCATCGTGTTTAATTTCCATTACCGGCCTTCCCTCTTCATTGGTGCCCTCGACGGTGATACTGTCCCCATAGATGATGGTCAGCTCGCCGTCTTGAACGAACTTGACACATTGATGTAAGGTTGAAGCGACGCCATTGATTTGGTGCAGCCATGGTCTTCCTAGCAGAGCGGAGAAGCTGACCAGAATGTCTATCACCTGAAACTCAACCACCAGGGGCTTCTTCCCGAACCACATAGTTAATGGTATCACACCCAGAACTTTCCTAGATGTAGAGTCGTATGCCTTTATGGTCTGGTCGGATGGATTTAGATCAGTGGCCTTAATGTCCAACAGGCTCATCATCCTGGCAGGCAGTACATTCATAGCTGAGCCATTGTCTACCATTACATGGGGGAGCCGGCGCCCATCTAACTAAACAGTGATGTGCAGAGACTCGTTGTGACTGGCGCCGTATTTTGGCAAATCCAATTCTGTAAAGGTGATGATGTTTCCGTACTGGGCGGTACCTATCAACTGGCATGCTTCGTCGGGGGTGGAATTTACGGATACCATCGTCCTGGATAGAGCTTCCTCCAGCTTCAGCTTGTGAGGATAAGAAGAAGTTAGGAGAGACCAGAGAGAAATGTTGGTCTGGGTTCGTTTTAGCTGTGCAAGGATTGGGTCATTCTCTATTAGGTCTTCTTCGAGTGTCCCCTTGGCGTATGGACTTTTGCCAGCACCTTTCCCCGGAACAATTGCTTCTTTGTCTTTTCCCGATGGTTCGGCGACGTCAGTTCCCAACATCTTTCCTGACCTGGTGAGAAAGTTTACCTTAACGTCTTGGCCCTCATCGTGTTCTTCATTCAATTCTGACCAACTCAGAGGAGGCCCATGTGTGGCATATGGCCAGGCTGCTTGTCGCAATTGGTTAATAGTGATTGCCGAGCTTGAATTTGCGGCACACTTAATCTCTTCCCAAGTGAGGGGAGTAGTCTGGGAATTGGGGGCCATGCCATCATGCTGGACATTGTTTGTTGTTTTCGCTGCGACCCGGATTTCTTCCCAAGACAGCATGCAGCAGAAGAGAGCGTTTGACTTGTCATTAGCACTGATTGCTTCACCATTTGCGGGTACCATAGGTTCTTCCCTGATTTCTTCGTAGGACCCATCCGGATGACGGATTACTGCGATACCTTGCATGCGCATTACTTCAACATAGCGAGCCCAACCGGCCTCTTCACGGGCACGAGAGGCTTCGAGGGCGGCACGGAGGGAAACTTCCTGAGGAAAGTTGAATTGAGGGTTGACAAATGGACTTCCCGGGGGTGTCATGTGAGGACCTCTGCCGTATCCGCTGCCAGGAGAGGCAGTCAGGGCTATGTTTGGCCCAGCATTTTGTCCTTGATCTGGCCCTGTGCCCGGACTGATATTCTGATTCTGAGCTGGATCTGCGTTTGGACCCAAACTTGCTGAACTCTGCGAATCTGCCATTACGAGGCTAGCGAGAACGCAGATCCACGGAGAGAGACTGATTAACCGACCACCCGAAACTCTGACCCAATACTTGCTCGCTGAAAGGGAGAGAACGGTTTTAGGTAGGGGAGAGGATAGGCTGAGGACAGACTCATGCATATGCTCTTTTTTTTTTTATATATATCTTTTTTGTTTTTTGTTTAAAAATGATTTTTATTAGTCCTAGGAATGGTTGGAAAAGGGGGAAACCTTCTTTTTCGCATTCTACTCTGTTCCTAGATCAGTGGGTTCCATCACTACGTCTATAGACCCCCTGTATTCCACCTGTATTGCACCTCCGGGATGGACAATCCCGGCAGAGGTCCTATAGGGCACGTGGAACCCACCGACCGAAAGGGAGAACGAACCTATGGGCATACGAGCCAAAACAAGTCAAACTCGGGGTTTTCAAAACCAAGTCCAAGTCAACGTCTAAACTCGGGAGGAGAGAGGGTCGAGCGTATGTTTAAACGTATGAGACCGCAATGACCTCTCCTATTTTCGAGTTGGAAATCTGGCATGGCCTCTCGTCACTTGGTGGCGAAATTTCGGCATAACTCTTGTTAGTATGCGTTAAGAAATCGACATGGTCCCGTGTTGACACATGTCGAGAACGCGTCATGACTTCTCACGAAGCCAAGCCGAGAAATCGATATGTACCTACGTCGAGATATGTAGAGATCTTAACGTGTACTTACGTTGGAATTATGTCGTGATTTCGACACGAAGAGGGAAAGTATGCCAAGATTGACGAAGCATGACTCGGACCTTGTGAGAAAATTTTGAAAAACCGAGTTTAAAATGTTTTGGAAAGTATTGGCCAAAAACCAACCGGTCACGGTAGAAAGTGTGTCACGGATAAGTGTTGGCTGACTCACAGGCTAGGAGGACTTTAGGCGCTCAAACGTCAGCGAAACATGTCACTTTCCGCGATGCCGTCCGTACACTCCCAGGTTCTAACTCTATGTGCGGGTAGAGTGCGAGTAGTGTGAAGGTATTTTCTAGAAAATACTTTTTTTGCTTTTTTGTAAAAGATTTTTTTTTATCCAGTATGCAAAGAAAAAACAAGAGAATGAGTCAAAGCATGACAAAAGGGGACTGCCCCAAATGTCAGAATTTACCAGTAGCTGTAGTCTTGTATCCCTCTGCCCTGTTCTTGATCAACGGGAAGAGCAAATTGCAAAAGGGGAAGCCCCGGCTTCCAACAGTGTCACATACAAAAGCATGGCAAGGTGCATTTGAGCACACAAAATGACACAAATGTACACACAAGGTGAATGTCGAAATTGTCCAAGTTGATTTGAAGAAAGTTAGACGCTCTTAAGAAAAACTTTTCTCTTTTATTCAGAAAACAGAAGAATGATACAGGTACGTGGGATTGTTAGACCACCATTTATCCCAAGCCCCGGGTTAGGGAGCGATACAGGAAGGTTAGTGGTTTCCACCTATATACCAAGTATCGACTTCATTTTTTTTTAGAACAAAAAGTTTTTCAACGTCCCCAGCAGAGTCGCCACTGAATGAACGGTCGCCCGAAAAATAAAATGTATAAGATAAAGTGTGAATTTATCTTTGGGAGTCGCCACGCCGTTTTTAAGGAAAACATTGAAAAACCTAATTTTAAGAGATTTTGAGTCCGGGAGTCTGGTTACGTGTTGGGAAGAACTAGAGAGTTCACCCAACACGCCTCTTTCGAGACTTTCAATCAACGTTGGACAATTTTGGACATTCAAAGTGTGTGTGCAATATATGTCGATGTGCAAATCATGCAAATTTGACATTTTTCATTGATAATATGAAAGCTGAATACAACTTGTGAGCCATGAGAGGGGGCCACACCCCTTTTACATATTATGATTATCGTAACAAGGCAGAAGGTAAGACAATTTGCCCAGAGACTTCCCATGTCGTCCGACACAGGACCTCCTAGGCAGAGGGTGTCGCACGACATGATGTCTCTTGGTCAGATTGTCTTATTACAAAGACCAAGCAGTTTCTGGAAATGAAATGACATTTATTTAACTCAGTAAAGACACTATTTGAAGGTCTAAAACTCAGTTTGGGATTGACGGGAGTGAACAAAGTCACGGTAGACTTTGAATGATACGGATGTCACGTGACATGGAACATCCGAAGTTACCCATGTCCTATGACAATCCGCCTCCAATAAATCGCACCCAAATGGATCATAGGCACTCAAATAGTGGCTTATGAGCCACAAAAATGCTTAGGAAAGCTCTGAGTCGCGAAGGGAATAAACTGGATAGATCTGAAGTCCAAGAATGGCTTTACAGCCTTCTGGGATCTCTATATCGTATGACACAGGATCTCCATGGAGTCCCATGTCGCACGGCATAGATAGGCCATTTCTGTGCCCTTCAGTCTGTTTGTTTCCCCTTTTGCTCCTCAAGGCAAACCAAGCACATTTAATGACTGTAAACAGTAATGTAATACTAATATATGAGTATTATGGGAGGATCACATGGCTTTAGTGGCCAAATGTGATAAATCACATGTTTTTGGCCACTTTGAAGTAGCCATCACCTCCTAACTCGAAGTAAATGCGTAAAGGTTGAACCTTTATTGATCCTAAGATGATCAAATATACAGATCTGAGGTGGGGAGAAGTGAATATTGAAGATTCACTTCTCCACCACCTTTGTCATGCAAAATCCCAATTTCTACATGGTAAGAGAGCAAATATGCATGCAAGGTATATTTAAAGACTTTATTTAAAGGGAGAGAGAGGTTTAGGGTCTACCTATTGTAGTCCACGAAGTAGGATCACCAATAGTATGGTGTCTACCCCTTCAATCACCACCAAAGGAAGCTTCTTGGAGTCTTGACCTTGAAGTGTGTGTGTGTGAGGAGAGAGGTGAGTGTGTGTGTGTGAGGAGAGAGGGAGGGACTCTATTTGGCAAGAGTTTCCCCTATTTTCCTGATATTGCTCTCAGAACTTGGCCCTCACTTTTGGTTCTCTTCCTTCTCCTCTTTTCTTCCTTCAAATGACCAGCACTGCCTTCTATTTATAGGCTTCCTGATGGGGCTTCTTATGTCGTCCGACATAGGCAGTTAAACCGCCTTAGTGGCCCTTGTCGGACAACAGCATACACATTTTCGCCATAATGGGCCAAGTGACTGGCAGGCCCAATGGATTGGTGGGCTGCAGGGGCTTCTTATGTCGCACGACATAGGCAGTTAAACCGCCTTAATGTCCATGTCGTCCGACAGTGTACATCTTTTGGCCATAATGGGCCAAGTGGCTGGCAGGCCCAATGAATTGGTGGGCTGCTGGGATTTTTGGACCCTAATTGCTTTTTAGCAATTTGTGTAAGCCCAAATTTAATTAAATTGAATCCAAAACTTGAGTTCGGATCGGGGTACTCACACAGGGACGAGGCTTGAGCCCAAGTTTCTTGATCATAGTCTCCCTACTGGTGACTGGTCCCTGGTAGGAAGTCCAATTCTGCAATGGCCTCTCTGCAACTGTCTCCAAAGTTCCCGGATCCACAACTGGCGCCTTCTCAAATTCAAGCATGGACACCACATCATTATCTGAGGAAATGTCAATCAAGTCCCGGGGCTCTATAGCAACAACAACCCTTTCTGCAGGTACCTCCTCTGTATGCATACCACCTTCAGGCTCTGACAGCCCCAGATCTCCGTACAGATTTTCCAAATCACCGTCCATATCCATGGGGTCTGCACCTCGGATCTTTTGGATTACAGGCTCATCCAAAGCAAGCTTTTCGAACTCATTAACATAATCGGGCCCCCAAAAGTGGTAGTTGTTCTCATATGTAGCAGTAACGCCTGGTCTCCTGGGCAGACTGATGAACATTTCCCTTATTGGGTTCTGGCTTGTAGCAAACTTTCGTATCATCTCCACTCTCTCTTCCGTCTGACTTAGCTTTGGCTCTGGGCAAACGAACATCTCCCCATCTTCCTTGACAAAGTGCTTGTTCAGAGACCAGCTGTAAGGGCGCACATCAGGCTTCTTGTATCTTTTGCCGACAGCGAGAGTCATTCGCTCTTTAAGTGCTTCGGCCTTATCATATGCTTTGTCTTCCCCAGTCACAACATATCCCAAGCCTCGCCTGTTTCTCTTAGGCTCCGACATTTCAAGTTTACACAGCCCTTGCTGACGCTTCCCTAGCCCCAGGCCAGGAATGTAGCTCATGCTTCTCATCATCTTCAATACGGGAGGAATCTTGTCCGAGGAAGTTGTTAGATTGATAGTACAGACCTGCCCTTTCGGACTTTCAATCGTGAACCCACTGAGCATTAGACCATCTTGATCAAGCTTGATCTCCATTACAGGCATAGTATTGGTGCTAGTCTCTTCGATGGTGACACTATCCTCATAAATGGTTGTCAAAATACCATCCTATACAAACTTCAGACATTGGTGGAGGGTGGAGGCTACCGCTCCGATCTCATGTATCCATGGCCTTCCCAGTAATGGCGAGAATGTGACAGGAATATCAATGACCTGGAATTCCACTGCCATTTCCTTACCTCCGGATAACAGATTTAGAGAAACAATTCCCAATACCACTCTGGAAGTCGAAACGTAGGCTTTGATAGTCTGGCTGGACAGCTTGAGACTCTGTGCATCGATATCCAGCATGCTCATCATCTTTGCAGGGAGCACGTTCATGACCGAGCCATTTTCCACCAACACATGGGGGATTCGGCGTCCCTCCAAGGGCACGGTAATAAGCAGAGACTCGTTATGCTTTGAACCGTAAGAAGGCAAATCTAGATCTGTAAAAGTGATAATGTTCCCATACTGGGCTGTTACGAACAACTGGCAGGCCTCATCCAGAGTTGCATTGACGGATACCTTAGTTTTGGATAGAGCCTCTTCTAGCTTTAGCTTGTGGGGATAAGAATATGTAAGAAGAGACCACAAGGAGATATCGGCCTGGGTTCTCTTCAACTGCGTCAAAATTGGGTCATCCTGGACTTCCCCCTTTCCTGCTGATCTGTAAGGATCTCGAGAAGCCTGGGGATTTGAAAACGCAATTTCTTTGCCCTTTCCGGATGGATCAGCAATATATGTTCCCATCATTCTACGTGACCGTTTCAACAAATTAACTTCCCGATCGTCTTCAATCAGAAAATTTCTGCTAGCCTCTTTATGTTCATCCAGTGTAAGCGGAGCAGAGTGAGTGTTGTACGGCCATGCTGCTTGTCTTATCTCGTTTATGGACAATGGTGCCTCCAAACTAGCTGCTATTTTGAGCTCTTCCAAAGAGATTGGGGACTCTTTTGGAACTACAGAAGAGATAGCGTTGATAACCAACCGCTCCTCGTATTCATTGTAATCAACAGCGTTATTTAAATCATGCAAATCATCAAGATACAAGATGTAGCAGAAATTGTCTTTCATTTCATTAAAACAAGGAGTTACATCAGCATTGATTTTCTTACAATCATCACTAGCTTTGCCACTTACAGACTCTTCAAATTCTATTACATTCACAAAATAATCCTGACCAAAATCAATTAGGTTCACATTGTTGCCGGGCAGAGGGTTTTTGATGATGTTGGGGCGGGGAGACTTTCGATCTTCTTCTCGTCAACAAAGCCCTGGATGATTTTCTTGAGCATGACACATGTGTTGGTGGTATGCCCTGGGTACTGGTGGAATCTGCAGTATTTACTCACATCGAGGTTGGGGTTAGGGCGGATAGGACTATAGTTGTCTAGTGTCTTAATCATGCCGGTTCTAAGCAAGCCATTGAAGACTTCCTCCGTGGACATACCCAAGTCGTCGAACCTCGCCTGCTGTCTAGGCTTGAATCTCCCACCATTCTGTCCACTGTTACTTCCCCTTTGCAGATTGTTGACGCTACTATCCTTGATCACCTCCCTTCCTTTCGGTGCCATTGCAGAAACTGGGTTAGCAGCCCGATATCGGAATCCTCCGCTTCCACTATTACTGCTGGCATTTGTACTTGGAGTGAGGTTGAAAAGCCTATTTTCGCTCCGAGCACCCATTCCAACCATCTCTCTTAGATCCAGGTACCAACCCTTTCCAATGGCTTCTTGTAATACATGTTTCACACATGACAGGAAAATATCTTTCTGATCTTGCAGAGGAATCGGTTCCGACAACTCATTGATCCATCTCTTATAAAACTCCGTTATTGACTCATCACTTTTCTGAATAGTGCCCACTAGATCATCTTTGGTAGTATGCCACTCGAGGTTTCCCCTGTATTTCTCGAGAAAGGTTTCAGTGATATGGCTCTAAGTGGAGCGACATTCTTGCTTTAGGGCCAAAAACCAAGTAAGCGCTGGGCCTTTTAGGGTCAGATGAAAGTGAGAGGCCATGAACTCGGGTGTTTAAATTACCCGGATCCGAGAGGCAGCGCGATCGCGCCCCGGCATCTGGCATTTTCCCCCCCGCTTTGCAGCGGGTTTTTTCCGAGTTGGAGGTGTCTCGCCGTTTGTTTTCGCATTTGTAGAGTCGCCACGCCGTTTTTATTAAGCCCAAAACATTGAAAAAGGGCATCAGTTTAAAGATAATTTTAAACTGTTTTTGTGTGATGAGATTTTGAGTTCGGAGGTCAGATGACTCCTCGGGAAGAGAATATTAGAATATTAGAGCTCACCCGAGTCGCCTCGTAAAACGAGTCTTTCGGATACCCCTAATATCCTTTAAAATGTTGTGTGTGTATGTGTGCTTTTAAAAATGCATGCTGTGTCGGATGTCTACATTGTACACTACGTATTGAAATGTATTGAAATAGTAATGGAAGGAAGCCTTACCAATGTTGGTTCGTGTCTGTCTTCCGCTGGGGAATAGTGTTTGAGGTCGGAGTAGCGTTCCGGTACGGATCGGGATTGCTTCGGGAGGGACCGGTTGTCTACGGACAGAGTTTCGGCATGAGTTGATGTTGCAGGCTGCGTTCGGGCAGAGGTTCGGCGTGCGTGGGGATCGCAGGGATCACTCGAGTAGAGGTTCGGCGTGCGTTGGGATGGCAGGAGTCACTCGGGCAGAGTTTCGGCGTGGTTTGGGATCGCCGGTTTGACTCGGAAAGAGTCGGGACACCGTGGAAAGACCAGGCAAGGCCTCGGAGTACCATGAGGGGCCTCAGAGTACCTCGAGAGTGCCTCGGGGCAGTGTGGGAGCATCTCGGGAGCGCTCGGGGAGGCTTCGAAGCACCACAAGGGAGCTCGGAAGGCCTCGAAAGGATCCGAAAGGGGCCGGGAGTGCCTCGAGAGGACCTAGAGGGGAAGCCAGAAGGCCTAGGGAGGAAGAGAGAAGTGGGAGGTGTGTGAAAATAAGGGAGAGGGAACCCTCTATTTATAGTGCCAGAAAACTGCAAGAAGGTCCGTACGGACCTTCTAGGTAATCTAGTTTTTTGGTTTTCCTCGATTTCAGAGAATGATGAGGATTTCTGAGATGATTATGTCCCCTCTGCAAAGAGGTCCGTACGGACCACCTCAGCATGCAAAGAGGTCCGTACGGACCAACCATGCATGAGGGTAATCATTTCTCCGTGATTTGAGGGAATCTCGTGGACTTTAAGCGGATTTTGCAATTATGATGCAAAGAGGTCCGTACGGACTTCCATGCTTTTCCACATTTTATAATTGTGATGGCCAGCTAGTTCTCGTCAAGAGCTTTCCAACCATATATGGCACGTCTCAATCGGAGTTCGTATGAAGGAGTTATGACCTCCGGAAGTTTGCCCTTGGTTTTGTCATATGCTTGGATGGAGAGCGATCCAGATTGGGGTACTTACAGAAGCCCCTCGGCGACGTCACTTATGAAAGAAGTGGGGTCGTCGATAAGATAAGGGTCCTGATCTGGATTGCGTGCTGAGAGAGAAGGTGATCGTGTAGGTCAGTGCGTGAGGACATGGCGGTGTCTGTTGTGTGTATTTAGGTCGGTTGGGCCGGACCTGTGATAGGATTCCTACGTATCCTGGCGGGAATCAAGCACAGTCGTAGTTCGTGTGTGGGGTGAGTGTTGTAGTGCACGAGGAAAGGAGAGGTCCTCACATTGAAACTACGTGCGTGGATGAGGTGGTGAATTTGTGAATGCGGCGTGGTGGTGCCACTGAAGTGTTGTGTGACCGCCGAGGTCGGTGGTAAGGACGACGTGGTGGTGTCTGGGTGACCGTATAGGTCGATGGTAAGGGCGTGGTGGTGTCCTAGGTGACCGTATAGGTCGATGGGCCGGACCCTGTGATAGGATTCCTACGTATCCCTGGCAGGAATCAAGCCTGGTCGTAGTTCAGAGGTCGTGAAATTGTGAATGTATGCGGGCGTGGTGGTGCCCTGAAGTGTTGTGTGACCGCCGAGGTCAGTGGTAAGGACGTGGTGGTGTCCTGGGATGGAAATTTTACGATTTTCCGAATCGGGTGGTTTAAGGCCTTCCGGGCCGGTGATAGTGATTTGGGAGGTTTATACGGTCTTCCGGACCGAGTGGTTTAAAGCCTTCCGGGCTGGAGATAGTGATGGGGGAGGTTTATACGGTCTTCCGGACCGAGTGGTTTAAAGCCTTCCGGGCTGGAGGTAGTAGTTTGGCTGATTTATACAGTCTCCCGGACTGAGTGGTTTAAAGCCTTCCGGGCTGGAGGTAGTAGTTTGGCTGATTTATACAGTCTCCCGGACTGAGTGATTTAAAGCCTTTCGGGCTGGAGGTAGTAGTTTGGCTGATTTATACAGTCTCCCGGACTGAGTGATTTAAAGCCTTCCGGGCTGGAGGTAGTAGTTTGGCTGATTTATACAGTCTCCCGGACTGAGTGGTTTAAAGCCTTCCGGGCTGGAGATAGTACTTTGGCTGATTTATACAGTCTCCCGGACTGAGTGGTTTAAAGCCTTCCGGGCTGGAGATAGTACTTTGGCTGATTTATACAGTCTCCCGGACTGAGTGGTTTAAAGCCTTCCGGGCTGGGGATATGTATGAGGACTTGAATCATCTTCTGGTTGCAGTTGTGCCATGCGTGAGGACTTGAATCATCTTCTGGCTGTGGTGGTGCCATGCGTGAGGACTTGAATCATCTTCTGGCGGTGGTTGTGCCATGTGTGAGGACTTGAATCATCTTCTGGCGGTGGTTGTGCCATGTGTGAGGACTTGAATCATCTTCTGGCGGCGGTTGTGCCATGTGTGAGGACTTGAATCATCTTCTGGCGGCGGTTGGTGCCATGCGTGAGGACTTGAATCGTCTTCTGGCTGCGGTTGGTGCCATGCGTGAGGACTTGAATCGTCTTCTGGCTGCGGTTGGTGCCATGCGTGAGGACTTGAATCGTCTTCTGGCTGCGGTTGGTGCCATGCGTGAGGACTTGAATCGTCTTTTGGCTGTGGTTGTGGAGGCATGGCTGCCTTGAGCCTTGACTGTGAGAGGTGCGACTGGCTCACGTTTCGTCTGTTGGAGAAGAAGGTTGGACTTACGATGACTGCCGGTGTTTATCCGTTGGGGATTATCGTGGCCTTGTAGGGGCTTTTCCTGCTGAGGAGGTGAGGTCCGGGCTTACGTTGACGGCCGGTGATTGTGTTGTCGATGAGTGGGCAAGGATGATGGCCGGTGATTGCTTCACCATTTGGCGTTTTGGAGGCGTTTCGTGCCTTGGTATTTGTACTCGGAGGTGTTGGCTCCTTCTTGCGCTTGTTTTACCGTTGAGTGGGCAAGGATGATGGCTGGTGCTGGGGATATGTAGTCTTGTACGACTTCCCTTTGACTTGTTGGGGAGGAGCTCGGGCTTACTTTGATGGCCGGTGCTTGTTTGCTGGGGATGCGTGACCTTGTAGGGGCTTTTTCTGCTGGGAAAGTGCCTTCGGACCTGTTTTGAGGGCCGGTGCTTGAGTTGCCGTTGAGCGTTTTGGAGGCGTCTCGTGCCTTGATATTCGTGCTGGGAGGTGTTGGCTCCTTCTTGAATTGCCGTTGAGTGGGCCAGGACCGGTCTTACATTGACGACCGGTGCTTGCGTTGCCGTTGGAGTGGGCGAAGTTCGGGCTTACACTGACTGCCGGTGCTTGCGTTGCCATTGGAGTGGGCGAAGTTCGGGCTTACACTGACTGCCGGTTCTTGAATTGCCGTTGGAGTGGGCGAAGTTCGGGCTTACACCGACTGCCGGTGCTTGAATTGAAGGGTTAGGGACCATTCTGCACTTGGATTTGCTGAAAAAGGCCTTAGGACAGCCAGGGGCAAAGATTATAAGGGCAGGAAAGTAATTTGGCCCTCCCTTGCAAGAAGGTCCGTACGGACCAACCTGGGATGCAAAGAGGTCCGTACGGATCACTTTGATTTTTTACAGTTCCTAGGTTTTGACCGGGTTAAAAAGCCGAGGCCCCCTTCACTTCTTCTTCTCCAGTTCGTGCATCCGAGAGAGAGAGAGAGAGAGAAAACCTCCATTTTTACACCAAAATTTTCCATTTTTTTTTTGCTTGAATCGCTTGCAATGGCGGAAGGATCTCGAAGGAATCGTCGACAACGCAGTCAAGAAGTGGTCGAGCAACGGATGGAGCTCCAAAGAAATTGGATCTCCTTTGTTCCATCTTCAAAGAATCCGGATGTCTTGTATCCAAATCCGGAGGTGCACAATCGTCGTTCTAGGAACGTCGGGGAGGTAAGAAATCCGTTTCGTTTTGATTCCCTGCTCGAATTTTTTGAATGCTAGAACTAGGTTTTAGTTTTTCGCATTTTTGAATTTTTGTTATTTTTTATGCCTTTTGTGAAATTCTTGATGAATTGTTGAAAATGGACATGTAAAAATTGTGGGTATGTGTATTTTGTGCAGAAATGTGTAGATTAGCTTTTATTTGTGAAAATAAAGTGCCTCTCTAATGAAATGCATGCTTTGGTGTTTTGTACCTAATGCTATTTATGTATGTACATTATGAGAAAAGTTTGTCGTGTAGTGACAAATTTTGTGAAAAAATGTGACATGTGCCGTATTTTGTGACGGGTTTTGTCTGAAAGTGTGTGCCGTGTAGGGACGGATTTTTTGAAAATGTGTTATGCAGTGTGTGTCGTGTTCTTGGGTGACGAACTTTGTGGGGAAAATATGTGCAATATGTGCCGTGTTTTTGTGACGGGTTATTTGTGCTTTTGCCGTGTTGGGACGGACTTTTTTTTTGAAAATGTGTCGTGTAGGGCTTAATCCCTCTTTTGAGAAAATGTGTACAGTGTGTGCCGTGTTTTTGTGACGGACTGCATGGAAAAAATTATGTATAATGCATGTCATTGTTTTGAGTTGCATGTAAAAAGTATGTGCAATATGTGCCGTGTTTCGTGACAGGATATGTATGCTTTGATTTTCTTTTGCATTAAGTACTGCGAATGACGTACCTTTGCTGTGTTTACCTGCAGGATGAGGGGCTCATGGCTGGGAAGGCCAAGAGGATGAAGACTCGGGGATCGCTCGAGGCTGTTGTTGAGTTGTGGGCCGGATGCCCGATATTTCGTGGATGGTAGGCCGAGTCCCAGGAGGCTGGTCTACGCTTCTGGCCTGGGCGTGTTCGTAGAGAATTTGGCTGGGGTTTCTGACACGAGGAAGAACAAGAGCGTCTTCCTTGGCCTTTCTGAGTATTGGTGGGATACCACCCACACCTTCCATCTGAGCTGGGGAGAGGTGACAGTGACGCCCACCGACTTTGCCGCGACACGGCTTTCCTTCAAAGGAGGGCCGGTGCGGTGGCGAGATATGATTGCCGATGATGTGTTGACCGAGCCGCCGGGCTTTGAGCCTCGTCCTCGCAGGGTCCGGGCATGTTGTATAGCGATGTGGAGCCGAGGATCACGCCCAAGATCGGGCCTATGTTAGGGGTACCGGCCAGTGACGGCGGAGCATGGGCGCACTCCTTTTTGTGGTTTGCACTTTCCGAGACTTTGTTCTCGAACCACGCGATCGCGGCTCCTTTTGCTCGTTGGAGAGCTTGATTGATCCGGGAGAGGGTTTGTGATATTGCTTGGGGCGAGGAGGGCTTGGCCGAGCTCTACTTTTCTTTGGACCGGTTTAGCTAGGGTGTGGCCGATCTTTGGCCTGTTTTTGACTTTGCTTTGGAGGTATGAGTTTATTGTCGTTTTTTGATTTAGCAACTTGTCGTTTCTCCGTTTTCTTTGCACCGAGCCTTTTCTCGTTTTTGTCACAAAGTGTGGTTCTATGAGATTTTTAGTGCTTCCCGTGGGATAGAGATCCGGGGGCCGTAGCCGCGTATCCTGCTATGCTGGGCTGGGCTCGTACGGCGAGGAAGAGGAGGACCAGCAGAGGGAAGCTCACCATCGCCTACGGGGATGTGCAGGAGCGTCTGGAGAGGGGTAGCCCGGAGGGGTTTATTTTGTTCCCGTGGGCTTGGTATGAGGCTGATGATTTCGAGGGTGCTCCCGTGGTGACAGCGCAGAGGAAGATGCTGCGGGGCCTGACCTGCGACGTCATGTACTTGGGAGAGAGGGTCTTCTGGCAGCATGGCCCAGGTGTGCTTCCCGTGGCTCCGAGGGACCCTCCTTTTGGGATGCTTGATTCTCGGGACATGGATGTGCTGGATTTTGAGAGGTACCTTGGCGGTGTGGGTGCCGAGGAGTTTATTTTGTATGGAGAGGAGTATGGGGCCTTCGTGAGGAGGAAGTTGAGGACGCCGCAGTATTGGGCGAGGAGAGAGAGAGGCCGGCCCGCAGTTCCCCTGCAGGTTCGATGCCGGGCCGGATTTCACGTATGTCCGTGGGGACGGATCGAGGAGGAGGGTATCTCGATCCGTTTCGAGCAGTGCTCCCCGCCGCATACCGAGCGGATCCCGACAGACGCGAGTGTGCTTACTCTTTTCCGTCTTGGCATCTTTTCTCGTATTTTTCTCTTTTTGTTGTTGAGTATAACCGTATTGCCGAGCGTTTCTTTGGCCGCTTGCTTGTGCAGTCCCTGGGAGAGCCTATGATATGCCGACTCGCCGTTATGTGGCGATGAGGTCGTTTGCGAAGAAGATGGCGTCGAAGCCGTCTAGCCGGTCTTCCCGACGCGTGCCGGCGTACGAGCCTATGCCTTCGAGGCATTCTCGTAGACGTTCCTCCACCGAGAGCCGAGCCTGAGCCACAAGCAGGAGGGACCTTCGAGGGGGCGGCATAGCATGGATGCCGGACATCTTCAGAGCTCCGAGGCGCAACCCTTTTATCGCTTCTTCCTCGCCAGGATGCACAGTGGTGAGGGTTCGTCGAGCCTTCTTTCTTTGATCCTTTCGCCGGATTTGATCCTTCGAGTACTTTGAGTACCAGCCTCCTGAGGGGGCTCGGTACTGATGACGAGGACGTGATCGGCGAGTTCACCGGATGCCCGACTTCTCTCTCGAGGACCTCGCGAGGATGATGATGCTGAGGAGTCTGATTAGTATTCATTTGCTTTCCCTCTTTTCATATCTTCTCTCTTTTTTTTTTTTTTAGCAACAGACATTTGATGTACCTGTAATAAAACACTCGTATTTGCACGGCAAACAGCATTTTATTTTAAGATGTAATGTCATTTTTGTGATTCTCGGGATTTGTCCTAGAAATTGTTGCTATTATTTTTTTTTTTTGTGTGCATGCCACGTGAGCTGAGAGTGCGTTTGTGGGTAGTGTATGTTTGCCTGTAATGGCTTTGGCTAGTGTTTGGGCAGTTTGGAGTAAGGTCCTGCTGAGGACAGTGGTTGTTGTACCATTTGCTGGGGAAATGGGTCATGGTTGCAAGGAGGTCCGTACGGACATACTTAGCATGCAAAGAGGTCCGTACGGACCAACCTTGCTTTTGGGAAGGAGATAAATGCTTTCCAGTGTCTGGTTCTTCTCCATTTCCCCATTTGCAGCCATTTTCGAGCTTTCTTCCCCATTTTCTCTAGGAACCTCCATTTTTGCCATGGATTCTTTGTACGTTCCTAGAATTTTGCCGAGGCTTTCGCAGGAGAGGCAAGCACACTTCCTTGAACAGCTGAAAAGGTGGATGCGGCGCCGTATGAGGCATCAGAGACGGGCTTTCAAGGTAAGGTTTCGTCTTTGCTCGATTTGGTCATTTAAGGAGTTGGTTCCTGATTGGGATTTGTTGTGGGCTGCCGCGAAGTTCTGGGATGTTAGGAGGCATGTGTATTGCTTCTCCTACAATGAAATGGTGCCCACTTTTGAGGATTTTCGGGCTTTGATGGGGGGGACCGGAGGTGGAGGCCATCTCGCTTCCTTTGATTGGTGGTGCCGCGTGAGCGTGAAGCTTGTGTGCTTTATTCGTACTTCGTTGGAAGAAGTGCAGGCATGATCCTTGATTTGGGTCATATTGACATTTCGAGCCGCCGAGCGGTTCATGGTTGATGATGAGAGTGATGTCTCTTGGGACGCATTTGCCTTGTGCGTGATGGCGACGCTTTTCCCGGTCGCCTCCCTCGCATTTGCGATGGCGCTTTGCTAGATGTGGTAGGGCACCGCAGAGCCGGAGAGGATATTGTCCCGTTGGTGCCGGGGGAGACTCTTCATGGTATCGACCGTCCGGCGACCGGGGATCGTTTCATGAGAGGGGGAAGCCCCGCTTTGCTCACCTTGTGGCCGCGAGAGAGACTTCAGGCCATGCCCGAGGCTCCGACGTCGTTTAGCCCGTGGTGATTTGCTCGCCGACCTCTTGTGTTGGATATGGATCACCCGCCCGGGAGAGATGGATGGCACAGCCTTGGTACGCATCGATCCGCTGGTGGGTTCCTCACCGGAGGATTGAGACTAGGAGGGTCTTTCAGAAGGGTCCTATGTCGTCGAGTTCCAGTTTGTCGTGGTCCTCCTTCTATATTCCGTCGCTTGTTTCCCGGTTTGGGATGAAGCAGAGCCTTTGTTGGCCGGGATGACCTTGCTACCGCGGAGGTAGTTCCTCTTTGTATGGAAGCTTCAGTGTGCCTTCTTGTATTTTCTCGAGGGTATGGAAGTATTCCGCTTTCCCTCCCGTGGTACTCCTTAGACGTCTGGGAGAGTGTCGTATTGACGACTCGCACTCCGGCCCGGTATGAGCAACAGAGCCGGGGCCCCAAGTGGTCTTGGGAGAGCAAAGCGTGTAGCGATTCTGGGACCCGTTGCTGCCGTAGTAGCTATTGCCTTAGGAGTGCCGAAGCCCGGTCTCGACCCTTCGATGTGACGGGAGACACTTTGTTTGACTACGAGACTAGAGTTGACCGACCGACAGGGAGAGGTCCTTTTTGCGCACTCGCAAGGAGGAGATCCGAGCCGAAGCACGGGCGAATGAAGCCCCGAGAGCTACCGGATTGTTTGACTCTACGGGAGGACCCCGCATCTCTGACCGAGAGACGCAGAGTTGGTTCACGTGAGCGAAAGAAGACTCACGGACGAGGGAAGAAAGGAAAGAATGGCGAGGGGACAAGCGCAGATGGCGCGGAATGACCTCCTAGGTATCCATTCATTGCATTGCAAACACATTATTAGTTAAATGTATTAAGCTGTCTTTTAGCATGTTGTGAACTTGAGAGTAGACCGTGCTTGAACTCATCAAGAAATGTTGTAACCGTTAGTGATTTGTGATTTACTTTTAAAGCTTTGTCGAGACGCAAGATCTCTTGTTTGACTTTGCTTTTTGTGCACCTTGTCGGCCCGTCCATCCTTGAACTTTTCTGCGTTTGCGGATTGAAGCAGCCTGGTCCATGACGGCAATCCCCTTTGCTGAGGCTTTGTGCTTGGCTGAGAGGTTGAATGATCTCCTGACAAGTCGTTTTGACGGTCTTTTTCGGAGCTTCCTTGCCTCTTGTTGGCGTCGGGCTCTTGACCTCTTTTGGTAGCTTCTGCTTGAGCTTCTTTTATTTATTGTTTTTTTTTTTTTTTTTTTGTGAGCCCTTGCTCGAGCTCCTTTTTTTTTATTTATTATTTTTTTTGTGAGCCCTTGCTCGAGCTCTCTTTTTTGTGAGCCCTTGCTCGAGCTCTTTTTTTTTTTTTTTTTGAAGCGCGTGAAGGCAAAGACAAGCCCCCGGCTTGGAAGCGTACATGAGCCGGGCCGTTTGATGCTGAGTGACCCTCGGATGTCCTTTGATGTTGCCGCCGTCATTTGACTTGGTCAAGGTGACTGTTGGGGCGTGTTCTTGAAAAGTGCGTAGCTTGATGGAGGTCTTGATTGACATTCAAACTTTTGACTTTTTGTGTATTTTTAGACCGGACCAATTAAGGTTGCCTACGTTCCCCCGGACTAGAGGGCTCAGTCCGCGTAGTTCGACACTACATGGAGTGCCAAGAGATGCACGCTTGTTCTTCTTCGTGCGAAGTATCTCGCGAAGTTTGCTTCCGTTGACTGGATTCATGAAGGGATTGCCGTCTAGGTCTGTCAGCTTCATGGCACCTCCGGAGAAGATCTTTTGAACCACGAAAGGGCCGATCCATGTGGGTTCCCATTTTCCCAGTGGGTTGGTTCGAGTGGGAGGCTTTTCTTTGAGTACAAGGTCGCCTTCCCTGATGTCTCGGGATTTGACTTTCTTGTCGAAAGCTCTAGCCATCCCGCTTTGATAGGCTCTGACGTGTTCCATGGCCTTTAGTCGTCGCTCGTCTAGCGTGAGCCAATTCGTCATGTCGGCTTCGGAGCCATTCGACTTCGTTGATGTCATTTTCCAGCAAAGACTCTGGAGTGAGGGAATTTCCAATTCAATGGGAAGGACCGCTTCCATCCCGTATGTCGTGGCGAATGGGGTTTCTCCCGTGGTCGTTCGACCGATGTGCGGTAGCCCCAAAGTGCAAGGTGCAGCTTCTCGGGCCAATCTCGTCCTCGGGTGGTCATTTTTCGGATGATCCGTTCGAGGGTTTTGTTTGCTGCTTCCACGGCGCCGTTTGTTTGTGGCCGGTAGTAGGAGAAGATTTGTGGCGTGTGATCTTGAATTCAGCCAGCACCGTCGAATTCCCGTTCGAAGTGTGAACCATTGTCTGATATGACCTCATTTGGGATGCCGTATCGGCAGATGATGTTTTCCTTGAGAAAATGCGCGACCTTCTTGGAGGTGAGTACCTTGTAGGACTTGGCTTCGACCCATTTGGTGAAGTAGTCGATGGCTACTAAGATGAACTCGTGAGCGTTGCTGCCTGACGGAGCGATTTTCCTGATGACGTCAATTCCCCAAGTGGCAAATGGCCAGGGTGTAGTCATGCAGTAGAGATCGTGGGGCGGCAGATGATTGAGGTTAGAGAACCGTTGACACTTGTCGCAGCCTTCTGACAAAGTGGATGCACCGCTCCACGGAGATCCAAGAGTAGCCCATCCTGAGAATGATTTGCATCAGGGATCTGGCGTTCATGTGGGGACCGCAAGCCCCATTGTGGACTTCGTTCATGAACTTGTTTGCTTCTTCCTGGCTGATGCAGCGTAGGAGTGGTCCATGGTAGCGTTTCTTGTATAGCATGTCCCCGAGGATGACGAAGTGAGAGGCGAGGCGTTTTAGGGCCATGATGCTCTTGGTTTTGACCCCTCCTGTGTGTGGGTCTTCCTTGTTTATGAAGGTGATTTCCCCGTTCTTGAGGTATTAGAAGATCTGGTTATACCATGGCTCATTGATGGGCTTAGGTTCGGTTCGATCTCACAACAAGAGGCGTGAATTTCCTTTCGTCCGACTTTGAAGGGTTTGATTGCTTTTCCTTCGTGGATTTCCACAAGGGAAGCCAAGGTGGCTAAGGCATCTCGCAAACCCGTTTCGGCCTCTTGGCAAGTAGTGGAAGGTGACCTCTTCGAATTATGTGATGAGGTCTTCCATGCGTGTGCATGGTATTTTTGCAAGCCTCGGGTCTATGGTTTTCCACTTGTTGGAGACTTGGTTGATGATCAAGGCCGAGTCCCCATAAACTTCGAGTTTCGGACATTCCTCTCGAGTGCGGCTTGTAGTCCTAAGCAACAAGCAGCTTCATATTCGGCGGCATTGTTGGTTACCTCGAAATTGAGCTTTATAGCAATTGGGGTGTGCTCGTCCTGGGATCTACCAAGAGCATACCGATGCCGTTTCCTTTTTGTTGGTCGCTCCGTCGAAGAACAAGCTTGCCATCGATTTTCGCCCTCGATTGCGAAGATTCCCTCGTCTCGGAAATTGTGGTTCGGGGCCTCGAGCCTCGTCGGCTGGGAAATCGCCGCTTGTTCACCCATGGCCCGTCCCTTGATTGACTTTTGGTTTACGTATTTGATGTCAAATTCCGCTAGAAAGAAAGACCATTTGGCAAGCCTCATTGACAGAGATGGTTTGTCGAAGAGGTATTTGATCGGATCCATTTTGGAAACCAAGTGTACCGTGTGCGACCGCATGTAGTGCCGTAGTTTCCCGACAACCCATACCGTAGCCGCGCAGGTTTTCTCGAGGGCCGAGTAATTGAGTTCGCCGCCTTGAAACTTTCGACCGACGAAGTAGATGGCGTTTTCGACTCGTGACTCCTTCTTTTCTTGACAGAGCATGGCTCCAACCGCGGTGTCTGGCCACGCTTAGGTATAGCAACAAAGTGGCTTTTCCTCGTGGGGAGGACAGAGAATCTGAGGACTCACAAGGTATGCTTTTATTTTCTCAAAGGCATCTTGGCATTCCGAGTTCCATTCGATGTCGGCGTTCTTCTTCATCAGCTTGAAGATTGGCTCGCACATAGAGGTCAATTGGTTGACGAAGCGACCGATATACCGTAGGCGGCCCATGAAGCTTTTCACCTCTCGTCCGAGTTTGCGGTGGTCTCATTTCGATGATGGCCTTGATCTTTTGAGGATCAACCTCGATGCCTCTCTCGGTGACCATGTATCCCAAAACCTTGCCTCGGCTAACCCCAAATGTGCATTTGGCATGGTTAAGCCTCATTGAGTGTTTTCTGGAGGCGATTGAAGAATTTTCTTAGGTCTGTGAGGTGTTGTCCATCCGATCCCTTTGAGTGGATGATCATGTCATCGACATACACTTCGATCTCTTTGTGGATCATATCGTGGAAGAGGGCGGCCGCGCCCGTCGGTAGGTAGCCCTGCGTTCTTTAGTCCGAACGACATTACCGTATAGCAAGAGGTTCCCCAGGGGGTTGTGAAGGCCGTCTTTTCTTGGTCTTCTTCGGCCATCTTGATTTGATTGTAGCCGGCAAACCCGTCCACGAAGGACTTGACTTCGAAATTGGTCAGTAGTGTCTACCAACATGTCGATGTTGGGTAGTGGAAAATCGTCCTTGGGACTTGCTTTGTTGAGATCTCTAAGTCCACGCAACAACGTACTTTTCCATCGGGCCTTGGTGACCATGACGATATTGGAGAGCCATGTGGGGTACTCGATCACCCCGATGAAGCCAACGCGGAGCATTTTTTCGATCTCCTCTTTGACTTGTAAAGACCATTCGGCTTCGATTCGGCGTAGCTTTTGCTTGATGGGCTTAGCCTCTGGGATTCAAGGGAATCCGGTGCTCTACAATGTTAGGATCTAATCCGGCATGTCTCGGTAAGACCAAGCGAACACGTCCACGAACTCTTTGAGCAAGGGCCAATGCGTCTTGCTCGTGCCGGTGAAGAAACTTCCGATTTGCGTCTCTTTTGGCTCTTCGCCAGCCTCCCAAATTCACTTTGGTTAAAACCTCCTGCTACTTGGGCCCGGTTTTTCTCTCGTTTGACAACATGCTTAAAGATGTGCTTAATGTATTGTTCGTTTAATGTGTCCGCTTCTTTATCAAATGAATCGTTATTAACTGTTTGTGTGTTAGTTAATTTATCATTTGTTAAAGATGCAATGAGAGGATACTCGGAAAGATCGAAGCATTCATTAAGAGCATACGGGAATACATTATTGGCAATGAGCTCGTAATCTTCTGGCGTGAGGCCATCAGATGACTCGATAGACTCAAATTCAAAGCTAATGGACTCAGGATGAGTTTTGACACTAGACTCTAGGACTCGAGGGGTCAGACCAAGTTGTTCGATCATGTCCTTTTGCCGGGCAGCTGGTCCGGAGAAGGTGGCCCAGTTATTGAGTGGCAATGAGCTTGATAGGAGATGGGGCTTGAAGGGCTTTATGTCGCCATTCCCAATCATTGCTATCACAGAGTTATCAGAAACAAAATCGATTAGATCTGGCATCTCGATTTCTTCTTTGAAGAGCAGGTGGAGCAGTGGCTCGTCCCAAGCATCGTCTGCGGAGTGTTTTGCTTTTGTCTTGGGCATTACTAGCTCGAATGCAGACTCGTCCCGCTTGTTGAATACAGGAGTGTTGACAGAGAGTTTTTCGAGTCCTTCTGCCAAAGAGGGGGTTTTCCTGAACCAAAATTCGTTGTGAATAGTGGTGGTCATGGATCCCAGTAGAGGCGGTGTGTCGAGAAATGCTCTTCGGACGGGATTTGGCTTGAGGCCTCTGAATCTTGCTGTGTTCTCGCCGGAGCTTGTCCATGGTTGTCGGCCGCCTTTGTTTGGCGCCGATTAGCCTGCTTCCTTTCCTGGATCTTCTTCCAAGTTGCCGGCCTTCTTTGTGAAGTACTTGGTCATGTCGAAGCTGTAAGGACGAAGATCGGAGATTGCGTGCAAGCCTCTTTTGTTATCTGTGAAGCGTTTTCGTGCAGCTCGCTTGTCCTCCGCAATGTGTTCGGGAGTAGGAATGTATCCCAAGCCGTGCAGGGTATTCTGTTCTTTGATATTGATGATCTGTTGGGTGCCCTGATGGCATTTTCCCAAACCGAACCCCGGGATGTAGTTCATGTGCTTCATCATTTTCATCGGGGGAGGAATCTTGTCCCAAATCAAAAGCAGGTCTATGTGGCATACCTGGGCCTTTGGGCTTTCGATGGTGAACCCTGTTAGCATCATGCCATCATCGTCGTGTTTGATCTCTAAGACTGGGATGCCGTTTGTGTTGGTCCTTTCGATGACTACACTATCGCCGTAGATGATGGTTAGATCTGTTCCTTGGACGAACTTTATGCACTGATGGAGAGTGGATGCCACCCCATTGATCTGGTGTAGCCAAGGGCGTCCCAAAATGGCAGTGAAGGTGATCGGGATGTCGATGACTTGGAAATTTGTCGGGACCATTTGTTTTCCGAACCACAAGTTCAAGGTGGCTATTCCCAAGACTGGGCGGGATGTTGAGTCGTATGCCTTGATTGCCTGAGTCGAGGGCTTTAGATCAGTTGCTTTGATCCCTAGCAAATCCATCATTTTGGCTGGAAGGACGTTCATGGATGATCCCCCATCTACCAAAACCCGTGGGAGACGACGCTCGTCCGCTGAACTATTATGTAGAGAGGCTCATTGTGGTCGCCCCAAATTTTGGAAGGTCGAGCTCGTGAAAGTGATGATATTGCCGTAATTAACGTTGCCAATCATCCGAACCGCTTCATCAGTGTCACCGTGATGGGAACCATGGTCCGGGCCAGGCTTTCTTCCAACTTGAGCTTGTGCGGGTAAGATGAAGTGAGTAAGGACCAGAGTGAGATGTTAGCCTGAGTGCGCTTGAGCCGTGTTAAGACAGATCTTCAAATTTTGGGTCCAAGGTTTCGGCTTCTTTGGCGTAGGGCCCCTTTTCGTTCGTGGCCTGTGTATGGCCGGGCCTTTTGTCTCGTCCGTGGAGGATTCACCGGGATTTGACCGGAGCGTGTCGAACGTTCACCTCTGGACTTATGGTTTTGCTTGTCTCTCCCATTTCGTAGTGGGAGGAGCCCGATTGGGCGTAAGGCCGATCGCGCATTTCAATTCGTTCACTGTCATGGCTTTTACTGAAGCGTCAATAGTGGCTTTGAGATCTTCCCAAGACAGGGGTTGGATTATCTGGACCTTCGGGCCTTCGGTGGCGGTGCGGAGCTCGTCCCAGCTGATCATAGAGCAGACGTTGCCATGGCCTTGTGCAGAGCTAGACTTGCTGGAGTAGATGACATAGTAGTCAAACTTTCCTGAGGGTTCTCCAAGGGTTCCGACTGTGGGATCACCGGATTCATACCTCTTTTTCAGTTTTTGTTGAGAAGATAGCTTCTTCTTTCTTCGAGGACGGCCCTCATTCATTTCATCCTGGAATTCCATTTCCAGACAAGCACTGCAATCGCAGACGTCCCACCAGATGTGTTCGTTGTTCGGCGGTGGTACCGGGACCTCAGGAGGCTGAATGGGCAGGCTTTCCCCCGGAGGGTCCTGTGGCCTTATGTCATAATTGCATGGCTCGTACGAGGGTAACAGGTTGACTTCTGGGAAACAATGAGAGACGTTAGAGGCTGTAGGAGCAGTCATGACTTGGGAAGCCCCGGGTAGTTGGGTGGCTAATGTTCCGAAGTGGTGCATGGCACCTTCGATCCAGGCTTGTTGCTCACCTTGACGTTTCTCAATAGCCATGAGGACCTGCCAAACTTCTTCCAATGTTGGGAAATTTCTTGGGGGTAAGGTCCCGTTCTCATCGTTGTTATCCACTGACTTGGCCATGGGGAGTTGACGGACTGTCCTGGTGACAGAGCTGGGAAGGAGGTAGGACCTTGCTGTTTTGACACTCGGGAGACGGGTTCCTGGGTACTCTCGACCACTCTCTGTTAGCTGGAGGGGGTGATGGGCAAGGTTTAGACACAGGAATGGCCTCACGGGATAAAAGGGGGAAAGCTCACGTGGCATGCGGTTTCCGTTTCTTTTTTTATGATTTTTTTTTTGTTGTTTTAATTTACTTAAAACATGTTTTCTCAGAGTCCTAGGTCGGTTGGAAAAGATTGCTCTTCTTTTTCGCAACTATGCTAGATCCCGGGTCGTGGAGACCATCTCGTGCGGCTATAAGCCCCTCGTTTTGCACCCGTATTTCGACATCCCAGGTGGACAGCCTGTGCGAGGGTCCTATAGTGCAAGCGGTTTCCACCGGCCTAAAAGAAAATCGAACCTAAGGACCGAGCCTCGTCATGTTCGTTTTGATGCATTAGCCATGTGAATAGTGAACCGAGCCGCCACCGAGTCAAGATCAGGTCAAGAGTTCGGCATGACCTTCTCTTTACCTTGCTTGCGCAAGGGATCCGTGACGTTAGGCATTGGCTGGGTCATATTGTCATGGCTGACGTATCAAAGGCGTGATGACATGGTGTCATGTGAGCATGGATGTATATCCGGGACGGAACATCGTCTGGGTGTAGCTTCGGAAATCAAGATCAGGTCAAGATTTTAGCATGACCTTTCATCGCTTTGCTTGCGCAAGGGATCTTGAGTTCCGAGCCTTGACTCGAAAATGGCCTCGCATGGTATATGTATCCAGCCGTATGACACGGATCGGGTAAAAACCAACCGAGTTTGGACAGAGATTGACTCAAGACTCAAACGTGCGGGGTTGACGCTTGGCTAGGATGGGATGTTTGGAATGATCCGTGCGCGTCCAAGAGGCCTAGGAAGACCAAACAGATCGCAACCGAGACCACTCCGGCCGAGGGTTGTAGTGTGCAGTGTATCCGAGGCAGCAGTGCGCGTAGCGTGCGGTGTAACCGAGGCAGCAGTGCGAGTAGTGTGCGGTGTAACCGAGGCAGCAGTGCGCGTAGTGTGCGGTCTCTAAAATTCTTTTTCTGAGTAAAACAGAAGTTTTTGAAGAATTTTAAATGTATGCACAGATGTATATTGATGCATTTTTTTTTGTATTTTTTATTTTTTTTGTAAAATAAAATAAAAAGTAAAGCACGTGCACACACACACAACAGTTAAAAAAAGGGGTAAAATGAAAGTTTGACCCTCATCATCGTTTTAAAAATCTTTTGTTTTGTTTAAAAAGATTTTAAAACAAAATGTCCCCAGCGGAGTCGCCAACTGAAATTACCCGGATCCGAGAGGCAGCGCGATCGCGCCCCGGCATCTGGCATTTTCCCCCCCACTTTGCAGCGGGTTTTTTCCGAGTTGGAGGTGTCTCGCCATTTGTTTTCGCATTTGTAGAGTCGCCACGCCGTTTTTATTAAGCCCAAAACATTGAAAAAGGGCATCAGTTTAAAGATAATTTTAAACTGTTTTTGTGTGATGAGATTTTGAGTTCGGAGGTCAGATGACTCCTCGGGAAGAGAATATTAGAATATTAGAGCTCACCCGAGTCGCCTCGTAAAACGAGTCTTTCGGATACCCCTAATATCCTTTAAAATGTTGTGTGTGTGTGTGTGCTTTTAAAAATGCATGCTGTGTCGGATGTCTACATTGTACACTACGTATTGAAATGTATTGAAATAGTAATGGAAGGAAGCCTTACCAATGTTGGTTCGTGTCTGTCTTCTCCGCCGGGGAATAGTGTTTGAGGTCGGAGTAGCGTTCGGTACGGATCGGGATTGCTTCGGGAGGGACCGGTTGTCCGCGGACGAGTTTCGGCGTGAGTTGATGTTGCGTGCGTTCGGGCAGAGGTTCGGCGTGCGTGGGGATCGCAGGGATCACTCGGGCAGAGGTTCGGCGTGCGTTGGGATGGCAGGAGTCACTCGGGCAGAGTTTCGGCGTGGTTTGGGATCGCCGGTTTGACTCGAAAAGAGCCGGGACACCGTGGAAAGACCAGGAAAGGCCTCGGAGTACCAAGAAGGGCCTCAGAGTACCTCGAGAGTGCCTCGGGGCAGCGCGGGAGCGTCGCGGGAGCGCTCGGGGAGGCTTCGGAGCACCACAAGGGAGCTCGGAAGGCCTCGGAAGGATCCGAAAGGGGCCGGGAGTGCCTCGAGAGGACTTAGAGGGGAAGCCAGAAGGCCTAGGGAGGAAGAGAGAAGTGGGAGGTGTGTGAAAATGAGGGAGGGGTAACCCTCTATTTATAGTGCCAGAAAACTGCAAGAAGGTCCGTACGGACCTTCTAGGTAATCTAGTTTTTTGGTTTTCCTCGATTTCAGGGAATGATGAGGATTTCTCCGGGATTTGAGGGAATCTCGTGGACTTTAAGCGAATTTTGCAATTATGATGCAAAGAGGTCCGTACGGACTTCCATGCTTTTCCACATTTTATAATTGTGATGGCCAGCTAGTTCTCGTCAAGAGCTTTCCAACCATATATGGCACGTCTCAATCGGAGTTCGTATGAAGGAGTTATGACCTCCGGAAGTTTGCCCTTGGTTTTGTCGTATGCTTGGATGGAGAGCGATCCAGATTGGGGTACTTACAGGTGTGCAACCCATTGCCCCCATCGTCATTACGTAGGTATCGATATGGGTCTTTGGGCACGCCGTGCCGTCAAATTCCATCTTGGGCATCTTGAACTTGTGGTGGAGAGGTGTCACTTGAGTCGGGTCAACCACTTTGAGGCCGCTGGAACCCACAGTCAACCTATCAATCTGTTGTTGCATTTGCTTTAACAAAGCTGTCACCTCCGGAGTCATTCCCGGTATCTGAGGGATAGAAGGAGCCACAGTCGAAGAAGGTACTGGAAGAGCAGATGGAAATTTTGGAGCAGGTCTGATAGGCAGGGCGGCCGGAGGATGGTCGAAGGCACTGGGGACGTTGATGTTGCTGTCCAACGGACTTACTGAGCTGGGAACCCGATTCCCGTGCATATCATACCCATTAAACAGAACATTCGGATGCTGCGGACCAAACTGCACTGATTGATATCCACACTGACCTTGGGATGAAAATCCGGTGCTAAAACAGGGAGCTGAGTAGGGAGTAGAACCATATAAGTGCTGAGTGAGAGGAGAACAAACTGCGGGCTGGGAGAAGTTGCTTCGGAACTGAGACTGAGGATACTGCGGAAAACTATCCTGGCAAATTTGGCTTCCCAATAAGCGATACTGGCCATTCTGCTATTGCGGAGCTTGGAAAACACCTTGCTGCTGACTGTACTCCTCATACTGATAATTGTCTTGATACATGCTGACTTGAGGCTGGGAATAGCTTCCCTGGAACTGGAACCCATACTGATCTTGTGGCACTGGGGCATTGGGAGCTGACGAAGAAGTCAAGTCAAAGAAGTTCGACGGTTGACCAACACTTTTGCTGAATCCATACTGAGCAACTTGGCTATGTTTCTGAGAGATTGGGGGAGGAACCCTTCCTTGGGTATTCACGGCCATTTCTGGAGACGGCATCTGATCAGGACGAGGAGCATAACTCACAGGAGGAGGCATGACATGGTAATTGGATTGAGGTGCGGAGTGATGAGCAGGTTGCATAGGGGAAGCAGATCCAATCCCATTGTTACTATCCTCGGTAATCTCTTCGTAGGAACCATACTCTCGGCGGAGCACCGCGATTCCCCTGGCTCGCATGGCCTCCACAAAATGAGCGTGGGCTTCCTCTTCCCGAGCTTTGGCGTTCTGAGCCAGCAAGCGGGATTCACGCTCCCTAGCCAGAGCGGCTTCCAGAGTTGCTCTCATCTCTTCTATGGACATGTCATTCAAACCCGGCTGACCCATCGAAGCTGAACCTCCAACCGACTGAGTAGAAAACACATCACCATTTCCTGCCATTTTTGATTTTGAATTGACTAAATCCCAGAAACTGCTTGAACCTCCTCGACAACACGGACTAGACGGGCTCTCGGAACAGAAGAACGGATCCAACTCGCTGTAACTGCAGAGGGTAGATACGGATTGATGAGGTGGTAAAGGAGGAAGACTTTGAGAAAGTTACGGGAGAGGGAAGGAATAAAGGGAAGGACTCGCGCAAGCAATTTATTTATGTTCAAGTATAAATCAGTATTTTAAATCCTAAACGAGGTTGGGAAAGGATAATCCTTTATTTACGCACTCTATACCTCGGGGGAACCTATGGACGCAACATTCAAATTACACCAAATGCTTTGTATTGAAATTAGTAATAGGTAATGATACCTAGACAAGACCTAAGCACAATGTGGGACGGAAAGGTGGCCCAAATTTCTGGGGAAATTTGGGCAGCATAACGGGTATTCCTGAAGAATTTCAAAGAAAAATCCGGCATGACCTCTCGTCGGTGCACGGTGACAATGCGGCATGATCTTTCGTTAGAACACATCACGAGAATGACATGTCTTCACGTGAAACCATGTTGCATTGGCAACATGCCCACAAGTGCAAGGTTAGGGAAAGGTATGAAGGCCTATTGTAAATTTCAAACCAACTCATTTTAGTGTGATTAAAAAATGTTGTATCCAAAAAACCAACCAAGGGTAAGCTTTACAAGTGTGGCGCCACCTATGATGCTCTAGGGGGTAGGTTTGATATTAGGCGCTCAAGCGTAGGCGACATACATCACCGTCCGCGATGCCGTCAATTGCACCCGAGGGTTCTAGATCTATGTGACGTAGTGTGCGGATGACTATATTCTTTTATTTTTGAAAATGATTTTTTTATATTTTTTATTTTCTTATTTAAAAATGGAAAAACAAACGAGAAAGAAAAACACACACTCTCACAGGTTAACCAAGGGTACAACAATCAACTGCACAATTTGATTCAAGAGACTGCCCTCAAACCAGCATCTAAAAACTGTTCAGTGACCAATCCTGTCGCGTGACACAGGACAGCATGGTAGAATCCTGTCGCATGACCTGGATAGTCACTGAACCTGAACCTGCAAATGGAATTCAGCCCCTGCCTCCTCATGGAAAGGAATAAAGCAATATAACAGAGCATAGCAAAATAGCCACATGAAGCACACAAAAGGTACACAAGTCTCAAAATCTCATAAAAATGCATGTACCACACAAGGTCATCAATGATGCACACAAAATGAATATGTTGGATGTTTAAATGAAGGAAAGCATGACCCTCTTAATAATGAAAAACAGGTTTTCAAAAGTTTTTCCCCAGCGGAGTCGCCACTGAATGTACGCTCGCCGAAATTTTTATGATAAAAAAATAGGAGTCGCAACGCCATATTTTAAGGTACACTTTGAATAACCTTTGAAAGAGAAAATGGGTCCAGGTACGTGTTGGGAAGAACTGAGAGCTCACCCAACACGCCTCATCCGTGGACGAGTCTTACTAATTAAACATCCAAATAATTCAAGGTGTGTGCAAACAATGATAACAAACAAGAGTGGTAAATAAATTTTATTGATTGAGTTGTCGCGTGACACAAGGTGTCACCAACCATTTCTGGCGCCAAAACCTGGTTCTAGAACATTCCAGGTTGATACCCAAAAGGTCCAAAACTGGTTTATTCCCTGTAGGTCCTTTAGCATGAGCAAAGTACTGAAAAGTACTTCCTTCGCGAGAAACTTATGAGATGTTTTCGAAAGTCTCGGAATAGATCGAGAATTTACCAAAATGCCCCTTAATGCAATTTTATCATATTAAAATGCACCTAAAAGGGTCGCGAATTGGATTGGCGTACTTACATGCTCCCCCAGAGAATATCTTCTTCACGATGTAGGGTCCTATCCATCTTGGTCCCCACTTGCCTAGCGGGTTGAAAGGTCCAGGACAATGCTAACGGAGGACCAGGTCGCCTACTCTAATATTCCTTGTCTTGACCTTTTTGTTGAAAGCTCTTGCCATTCTTCTTTGGTAAGCTTGAGTGTGCTCGGCTGCTTTCAGCCTCCTTTCATCTAGCAAGGCTAACTCTTCGTATCTGCTTTCTAGCCGGTCGACTTCATTCACTTGGTTTTCTAGGAGAACCCTTAGTGATGGTATTTCTGAATGTGCGCTCGCCCGAAATTTGGGTTTGAAAATAAGGAGTCGCCACGCCGTTTTTGAGAGGAAACATTGAAAACCTTTTGTTTGAGAGAGAAAACACGGGTTCGGAGGTCAGGTTACGTGTTGGGAAGAACCGAGAGTTCACCCAACACGCCTCGTCCGTAGACGAGTCTTTCAATTAAACATCCAAGCAAATCCAAAGTGTGTGCAAGTGTTGACAATGAACAAATAGGGTAAACATGCATTTTATTCAATATGAATTGAGATTTACAACTCGTGAGCCCATTATTTAGGGAGGCCACATCCCTGATACAATAAGCTAAAACAGATTACAAGAGAAAAGGTTTCTGCAGATGGGTCACGATATGTCGCATGACACATGGTACCTGTGACCACATATGTCGCGTGACACAGGATCACCTTGGCACAATGTGTCGCGTGACATACGTAGTCCATCTGCAGAGACTTACACCATGAACACCAGAATCAACAATTACCAGCACAGATCTAATTAATTGACTAGATTGGATACGAATTACAGAAACAACAACAAATCGACCCCGGGAGTGTGGATATGGATAGATCCACACCCCTTTGGGTTCAAAAACCAAATTCAAGCAAATATTCAACAATAGCAATTCAATTACACAGATGAGATCAATTAAACAGAGAGATTGCGATTGGGATTCAGTAATCTAGACAGATGGAGTCTGATTACTGAATCCTAACAGGAATAAACAGTAGAATTATGAAGAATTGAGGGAAAGGAAGAGAGAAGAGGGAGTTGAGATTTCGTTACCCTTGATGCTTCCACGAATCCTGTATCCAGTCAGATACAAGACCCTTCAATTGGTTGTTTCTGGCCTTGGAGTCCTGAGGGAATGGATGAAAGGAGAGTTCAAGTAATTGGTTGAGAAATGGGTTGAGATTAGAGGGAATTGGGTAGGTTGAAGGTAAGAGAGAGAGAGAGAGTTGTGTTTGGGAGGCTTTGTTACGATGCAATTTCTGCAGAGTAACAGTAGGCTAAAGTTGGGATCCATTTCTGAGAGGGGGAGGGTCTTATTTATAGGCTGCAGTTAGTGGTCACCTTGTGTCGCACGACTATACGTAACCACTTTCCATGCCTCGACTTGTCGCGTGACACAAGGTGGCCTCAACCGTTTTTGGCACCAAAACCAGTTTTTGGAACATTCAGGCCTAAATACCCAAAAGGTCCAAAAAGGTTTATTCCCAACAGGTCCCATTGCATGAGTAAGGTACCAAAAGGTACTTCCTTCGCGGGAAACTTATGAAATGTTTCCGAAAGTCTCGGGATAGGTCGGGAATTTACCAAAATGCCCCTTAATGCAATTTTATTACATTAAAATGCATCTAAAAGGTTGTGAATTGGATTGGCGTACTTACAGAGCCCCTCGGCAATGTCACTTTTGGAAAAAGTGGGGTTGTCGATAAAATAAGACCCAATCCCAATGAGCATCATGGGATAAGGTAACGGGCTAGAGGGTGAATCGGGGAGTCTAATGGCTGGACCTTTCTGAGAAAGGATTCCTACGTATCCCTTTAAGAAGGGAATCAAGCCAAATCGTAGTTCGGAAATTACTAATTCACAAGCAAGAAAGGGGTAGAAATGTGTCTTCATACCTTTGCTGTGCTTACTTGTGACTTCTTGAGGGGTTGGTACTACTGCGGTTGGCTAGTAGCTACCTTTTGTGCCAGGTTGTAGCTGCCGGAGGGTCTCATGCTGCAACTGGTATTTTGCGAGTAGCTGCCGGAGGGTCTCATGCTATCGCTATTGACGGGTTGTAGCTGCCAGAGGGTCTCATGCTGCAATGGGTCTTTTTTGGATGCCGGAGGGTCTCATACCACTTTGTTGGTGCAGGGTAGTTGCCGGAGGGTCTCACACTACTGCTGCTGACGAGTTGTAGCTGCCGGAGGGTCTCATGCTGCAACGGGTCTTTTGTGGATGCCGGAGGGACTCATACCACTTCGTTACCTTTCTTTGGGATAGGTGTAGCTGCCAGGGGTCTCACGCTACTTCTTTTGTTCTATTGGGGATAAGTGTAGCTGCCAGAGGACTCACGCTACTTCCGTTTCTGCTCTTTGTTGTTCTTTTGTCGGTCTTGTTGCTGGACAGTCCTTGCTGATTGTTCATTTTTTCTTTTGTGCCCTTAGCTTTACTTGGGAAGCTGGGGACTCTGCTCTTGTCTGGGGAGTTAGCTTCTTTCGGTGTTTTGGGCCGTGGACTCTGCATTTCTGGGGAGTCGGCTTCTTTCGGTGTTTTGGGGCCGTTGATTCTGTTGGGCTCTGCTTGGGGGCTATCACAGATACGGGGTTTTTTTTTTGTATTCTTCTTCTTTCTTTTTCGGTTTGACCTGAGGGCTAGTCTTCGAGGTTCTGTGAGACTCAGTTGATCATTGTACCTGTGAAGGAAAAACAACAATTCCCAGCGCTGCATCTAACTAAGCTATCTTGTTAGCAAAGATTAACCTAGGTTAGCTTGTTTGCACGAGTCTGTCTGTTCTGGGAAGGAAACGCTATCGTTGTGTTAAAAGGTCGGCTTTGTTGGGTTCGTGTATGAGGTTTTGGGACTGTCTCGGATAGGAGTGTATAGTAGGGGTCCTCTCCTGTGCGCTTTCATGGGCATGTGTATGAGGGTAGGGGGTGTATCACAGCAACGACGAGTCAGAAAATGCTCTGGGGTAACCACTGCAGGCCTTTCCATACTGTCTGATGTCAACCAAAGGTGTCGCCCGACATGCTATGTCTGCTTGGCCTATTGTGTCGCACGACCAGGAGTGTCTCGTAACAGGCTCTCTTTAAAATCAGCCCAGGCTTCATTTTGTAAACTTTGTCTCTTTAGTGAAGGAAACCAGCTGCCCTGACTTGTCAGATAAGCGAATTCTTTGACCAAGACTGATACTTTTAGCTGCGATGGAGCATTATAACAGGGAAATAGATTCTCGGGAGCATCAATTCCGCCAAGACTTTCTCGAAATCTCACATTATCACCGGAGGCATAATAGGGAGCTTATTGACAGGAGGTATAGCATGCCGTGTCTATGGTCCTTAAAAGACTGGAGGGTCGACTGGGATTTGCTTTGAGCTGCATCCTGCTTCTGGGATTCAGAGCGTCATGTCTTTACTCTGTCGTACAATGATTTGACTCCAACCATGGAAGATTTTAGGGCATTGACAGGCTTGGGCGAGGCGGCAACTATAGCATTCCCAAGGGATGACCGGTCAGTTTTGGAGCAATTGTCAGCTTTCCTTCACTTGCCAGCTGATCAGGTATCGTCTATGATTCTGGCCTGTGGGTCCATAGACTTGACTCGGATGGCTAGGTTATGCTTGTCCCGTCCTGAGCTGTTTAACTTTTCTACCTCTTCGGATATATACATGCTGTTCACTCTTTCGGATTACTATTTCTGCGGATATGCCGAAGTCTGCTCAAGTGCGTTGCTGGAGACTGTCAGGCAACTGAGGGGTGACCGGGGTATAGATTTTCATCAAATTAAATCTGGCCAAGGGGAGATGGACATTGTACCACTGTTGCTGGCTGAGACTTATCATGGCATCGATAGGCTGGCAGGGGGATCAGACTTCATGGGAGCAGGCAGCCCAGCTTGTTGTCTTTGTGGCTTTCTGAGAGGCTACGTTTGATCATGCCACTTCCGACGGGTCAAATTGCTATGCCTTGGGTGACGAGACAACGCAGAGTGCTGAGGGACGAGGCTGCTGACAGTTGGCAGATGAGATTGTCACGGTACGGGACTACTGATCTGAGCTTTTGGATTCCTGCCTGGAATTTACAGACCATGAGAGACATTCAAGATGGATCAGTAGTAGTCAGACTGCCAGGCTTGCATGTATCTTCTTTCTGTGTCCCATCATTGGTGAGCAGACAATATAGGTACCCTCAGCAGATTGTTCGAGCTTTGAGGGAGAGACTGGTGACCGATGCTGTTCCGATGTCTATGACCGAGCCTCAGGTTATACAGTTCTTCAGCAGATCCTTTCTGGAGGGTTTTCTTCCCACTCGTGTGCTTCTTCGGCAGTCCAGAGGGTTTACATTTTTGACCACAAAGTATCTGGTTTGGTATGAGGAGCAACAGGGTCCTGCACAATTGGCTATAGAGGCTCGCCGCCGGGAATACTTGGGAGCCAATTATCCATCCAATCGGTCTTTTAGGGATACGGAGGCACGGGGAAACCCAGACAATATTACCGGCGATGCTGCTGAGGACTATCGAAGACATGAGATCCGGAGGGCTGCTTTGAGAGATGACCCAGAGGTGATGGCTCGCAGAGAGGCATTGAGACGAGAGAGGATTTCTAGGGCCGCCTTGAGGGAGACTGGTCTGATTGAACCACCGGCACGCGTTATTCCTGACTTGGGACGGGCTCAAACGGATTTATTTGATATTCCTAAGCCAAAGACCTCCCGGGGACCGAGGAAGAGGAAGGACAGAGGTGCGAGTTCGGGAGCGGGGACGAATTTCTAGACACTTTTCTGAGAGACAGGGGACTCTTTTATTTTGTGTTTTGAGAGTAGGAATTATTTGTATGGAAACTGAGTACCCTTTGATTGCTTAATGCAGACTTGATAGATGTTGAAAATTTATTACTTTTATTCGCAACAGGTTCTTTGAGTCAAAAGCAGGCCGTGCTTGAACTCATCAAAAAGAATATTAACTCAGAATGAACCTTTGAAAAGCCTTGGAACTGTAATCAAAACACATTTTGGCAGGATAAGAGATTTTGCAGCAATTTTAGACCGAACCACAAGTGGTTGCCTACGTTCCCCTTTTGTAAGAGAACTAAGGGGCTCAGGTCTCCGTAGTTCGACTCAATCAAATTTGTGTTTAAGAAAGGGGAAGATAGAAGGGGGACATGGTGCGACCCTGTTTTTTACCTAGACCGCCCTTTTTTAGGGTTTTCGGTCTAGCTGGGTATATTCTTTAGCACCGGGCGCGTCCCTTATTTTTGCATGGACTGCCTTTTGAGAGGTTTTCAGTCTCATCTGGGACAATTTTGTTGCGCCTTTATTTCTCATCATTTCATTTTTTTTTTCTCTTTTTTTTATTTAGAGGGGGAAAAGACTCGATCAAACATAATACCTCCGCAACTTGTCGCCGTTGACGGGGTGCAGAAATGGGTTGCCATCTAAGTCTGTCAGCTGCATAGCTCCTCCGGAGAATATTTTCTTCACTAGAAACGGTCCGACCCAAACAGGTGCCCATTTGCCCAATGCACTGCTCTGATTCGAGGGCTTCATCTTAAGGACCAAATCACCAACCTTGATGTCCCTGGGTTTCACTTTCTTGTCAAAAGCACGAGCCATTCTTCTCTGGTACGCCCGGTTATGCTCCATGGCTTTTAGTCTGCGTTCGTCCAACAGAGCCAATTCATTGTATCGACTTTGGAGCCATTCAATCTCATTCACCTCATTTTCGAGCAAGACCCTGAGGGATGGAATTTCTAATTCAATAGGCATGACAGCCTCCATTCCGTAAGTCAGAGCGTATGGAGTTGCACCGGTGGCAGTTCGAATTGAAGTGCGGTAGCCCCATAATGCTAAATGCAGCTTCTCTGGCCAATCCCTTCCTCGTTCGGCCATCTTCTTTATGATTCTCTCCAAGTTCTTATTGGCAGCCTCAACAGCACCGTTCGTCTGCGGTCTGTATGGTGAAGATTTATGGCGCTTGACCCTGTATTCAGTGAGTAATCGATCAGTTTCTCCTTCGAAATGGGTTCCATTGTCAGAAATAATCTCATTTGGGACTCCGTAGCGGCAGAAGATCTGTTCCTTTATGAAGCGAGCGACCTTCTTGGCTGTGAGCACTTTGTAAGATGCAGCTTCTACCCACTTTGTGAAGTAATCTACCGCGACCAATACAAATGAGTGTCCATTGCTCCCGGGCGGAGTTATTTTCCCAATGACATCAATTCCCCATGTTGCGAAGGGCCACGGAGTTGTCATACAGTATAGGTCATGAGGAGGGATATGATTAAGGTTGGAGAATCGCTGGCATTTATCACAAGTCCGCACAAACTGGATGCAATCCGTCTCCATAGTAATCCAGAAGTAGCCCAGTCTGATGATGCTATGCATAAGGGATCGAGCGTTCATATGAGGTCCGCAGGCACCGTTATGAACATCTTCCATTACTCTTTGGGCCTTTTCTTTACTGATGCAGAGCAGGAGTGGGCAACCTTCCCTTTTCTTCCATAGCTCGTTGCCAAGTATGATGTACTGCGCAGATAATCTCTTTAGAGCTTGCAAGCTTTTGGCATGGACACCTTTTAAGTCTCCTCCTTTGTCAACAGGGAAGGATGCTTCGCCATGCTTGAGATATTGAAAGATCTGGTTGTACTTCGATCTCAATTTCACAGCAGTATGCAGGATTTTCTCGCCTACCGACCCTGAACGATTTGATCGAATTTCCTTCTGGGATTTCTACCAAAGAGGCCAGAGTAGCTAGGGCATCGGCAAATTTGTTCTTGTCTCGTGGTAGGAACTGGAATGACACTTCCTTGAACTGACCGACGAGTTCTGCGATGTAAGCATGATACTTCTGGAGACACGAATCTATAATTTTCCATTTGTTGGCAGCCTGATTGATTATCAATTGGGAATCACCGAATACTTCTAACTCTTCCACGTGCCGTTCGAGGGCAGCCTCTAGACCAGCTATGCAAGCTTCGTACTCGGTGACATTGTTGGTAACCGAGAAGTTCAGCTTGATAGCTATGGGGGTATGTATGTCATTTGGATCTACTAGTACCATCCCGATGCCGTTACCTCTTCTGTTTGCTGCTCCATCAAAGAATAACTGCCACCGGTTGCCGTTTTCTATAGCAAGAATCCCCTCGTCTGGAAATTGGAGATCTGGTCCTCGGGCTTCTGCACTGGGGAAGTCAGCCAACTGATCCACCAAAGCCTGTGTGAGGACCCCGACCCGGAACCTACACGTGTCCCAAGCTGGGGCGCCCTCAAACTAACCCAAATATCAAAAACTTTTAAAATCTTTATTTAAACTTTCAAAATAAATATAAGTATTATAACCATTTTCAAATTAAGTCTACACCTTTTCACAAAGGGGAAATAGTTGACTAACTTAGAAAGCACGAAACTGTTTAGTTACAAAAAGGCATCTGTGATAACAATGAATGAAGATTTAATAATACAATTTCCGTAAATAATTTATACCAAAGTACACTTTCTACACCAATCTAATCAAACCCGACAAATCCCAAAATATAACTTCCAAACTCCTCACCGCCCTTACTTGGCCGGTCCACCTGTCTCGAAATCTAAAACAGTAAAGGGAGAGGGGTGAGAATAAATCTCAGCAAGCTATTATGAATGCAGCAATATGCCATATAAAATGCAACACATAACAAGTTGCACATAACACGTTGGAAAAAGCTGTAAACACCTTACATTACCTTGGTTTACCTTTTCCCGTCTGAACAGTAGTCGTACAACATTGGGTATAATAATACTCCAATCTTACAGTGAGCTGCTTAAGCAATACTCACGTCTTATAAGACCCGTTTTTCAGGGAACCAAATAAGACAGTAGCAACTCTGTAAGGCTTTTGGCTCACTACAGATGCTATACCCCAAACTGTGGCCACAGAAGGGGACGGTCACAGGTATAACATAATCCGATCACATTAGGTCACACTTCCATAATTGATCGTATTATGTTATACCCCCAAATGTCAGCTGACTCACACATAATCAAGCACATAATAGATACTTGAATAAATCCACAAAGGGGATAAACAACATAGCAACATGGTAAAATATACTCATGCTCAATCAACATCATAGTGTAACATTTCTTTAACACACTATGCATAAATAAGCAATATAGCCACATGGTAAATTATACTCATGTACAACAATAATCAGAGTGCAGCATTTATGTAATACACTAAGCATAATCCAATCCATAATGAGGTACTCAAGTAAGATAATGAGATAACATCAACCTATCTTACTTAGTCATTATACGACAATATATGATCTCTATAAGGATCCAAGTTAACTCTACCAAGTTGGAGTCACCTTTAATAAACTATCAAATGATTTCTAAGTCGAAGATAAAGTGCTTCCATTTTTCCATTTATCCCAATTAAGGTGACATTAAGTGATACAATTGCTCTAAGTATAACTTAGGTTAAAAGGATTAATTCATATCCGAAAAGGTTAGGTTCTAAACTTTATATTGGTCAAGGATCGTGCTAGGAGGTTACTAGTAAAAATTCAGCGAAACAGGGAACTGGACCATATTCTGCCATCATGGGCGACCGCCCAAAGGGGGTGTGGGCGACCGCCCAAGCTTGAAAATAAAGGGGATAGTTGCTGTGGTCATGGGCGACCGCTCAGCCCACATGGGCGACCGCCCATGAACCAAATTTCCCAGATTTCTTTTCTTTCACCAAGTTTTATTTCCTTTTCTTTTATTCTAACCCAATATTCAAGAATACCAAGAGGATCTCTAACTTAATCATTTCTCATCCTAAATCATTTAAACCCCAAAATAATCTAAATCCAATTTATTCACCACAAGATTTTCAACCCATTTTAATAACACATTTCAAATTAATTCTTCTAAACTAATTTCACCCATTTCTTATACTCCCAATTTACTTCCATGAACAATAATATCATTCCATGTTATTTACCCATTAATCAACTTCAAAGAGGATTTCAAAACATCCTAAACTAATTCCACCCATTTCACTACCTCATTCAAGTTTAAATCATTAATCTAACTCCATCCATTTCTTACACCCTAGATTAACCTCCATAAACATTAACTCCAATCCATTTCAATTACCAATTACCCAACCCATTTACTTCTACTCTTTACCACTTTCATGAACAACAATATTTCCTTATGATCTAAATCAATTCCTTCCCTCCAAGAGAGTTACCAAAGCATCCTATGAGCATTTTAACAACAATACAACAATAATGATCTCATGAACAATTAGAGAAGAGAAGGGTCATAATAACTCACCTTAAAAAATAGGAGATGGATTTAAGACTTTCTTAGCTTGATGAACTCCTCTTGGTCTCCCGATTCCAAAAGTACTCTCGGATCTACCATTGGTGAAGGATTGATTTAGGGAGGGGTCTTGGAAGGTGGAGCTCTTTCCATGGCTTCCATGGAGTTGAGAGAGAAAAGGGAAAGAGAGGAAGAAGAGAGGTGGAGTATAATTGGTAAGAGAGAGGGGGGGGGCCGGTTTATAAGGAGGGTTTTGGGGGAGTTTGTCCCCCACTCAAAAACTCCCTACCAAATCTTTCATAATTTAAAATAATGCTCCCATCCAATAACATTTTATTTGCCCATTTTATTACCACTCCACTCTATTACTTCATTTATTTCTAATTATTATTTTTCTCCTAGAACCTTATTTATTTCCTTATCATTTTATCCTAATATAAGAAATTTAAAGATATAAAATGAACACATAATATTAACGATAATATTAAAAGCACACAATATGAAGTTAAATTAGTGCCTAGGGTTAGGGTCGTTACACTCACTCCTCCTTAAAGAAAATTCGTCCCGAATTTGACTGTCACTTACCTAACTGATCAACCCGCATCGGTTACAAGTATACATCAAACTTCAATTTCCAAATAGTCTCTTCAGTGTTGTGATTCTCCTTCCAAAGAAATTTAATTTCTAATTCCATTAATAATATGATGTTACCACTTAATGATCCAAGCCTACTATGCAATTATCACTAACACGAATTTTCCGATCCCAATGAAAATATAAATAAATAAAGTATTACAACTTAGGTCACCAAATACATTACAATATCACATTAAAACTTCAAATACTCTACAATTTGCTCCAAGTCAGTCTATAAGCCAAATCACCAACCCTTTCTAAAACTTCAATTGGATTAACAAATTTTGGCGCCAATCTACCTTAGGCCTTTCTTCTCTAACCTCAACCCAACAAATTAGAGATCGATATTTTCTTCCCAAACTATGCCTCATACGGTTTTATCCCAATGTTAGAATGATAACTACTACTATACGCACTCAATCCTCGGTAACCATACGTACCATTGACCACTAACATCCCTTGTTCATGCCGTAGCATATCATCAACAACAAGTAATGATTCCTCAACTTTTTACAAGGTTAAACTTAATAGCATTCCTATATTCCAAAGGACCTTCTCAAATGATATCTATCCAATCCATTTAATACTATGGGGTTTATACAACTAAACGATCCCCTAGCATATATGAGGATTTGATCAAAAAATTTGCATCACTATAAACATATATAATGAGTAGAAAATACAATCAACTTTCTATAAACAAAACAACATACTCCTTTTTACTTCCAAGGTAACCAATTCACAAAACCCATCGTTTTAATACTCTTAAGTTCAACTTAGAACTCTAAGTATTTTAATAAATCTTCTAACGTCAACATTCTATCATCACCATTCAATGTTCCAATCATGTTCAGGACTAGTGACAAATTAATATTCAAATTGAATGGTTGGCCGCCCACAACGGAGCCGATCCAACTCCAAAACAAATCCGAGTCTACTGCGACTTCCACATCAATAACTCCACAATTTATCAATTATTTCTCGAATCAAAACTTTTAATACAATTAATCACTATAGGGGAACTAGGTTGCTTTTCTACTTGCTTCTGTACAAACTATAACTTTAAAGTAACATGTCTTTCGAAAATTTACAACATTTTTCAGAATTTCAAATGATAATATAAAAAGAGATCCAAAGAGACCCGAATGGTTTATTTATTTAAAACCGGCCCATACCAGTTTTAATTAACTAAACCACTCAGAAATTTCAAAGGATTGATAAGCTAATCAAATAACTCGAGTGATTTAATTATCTACAACCGTCCCATACCAGTGGTAGATAGTTAAATTACTCATAGATTTTAATTTACACGAAAATGGTTTACTGACCCTATTAAATCAACTATCCCCGAAGGGCACAATTGCTCACACCGAAGTTCAACACACACTTCAATTGTTAAAACACAATTAAACAATTCCAACATAATATTTTTACATAGTTAAATTCTTTATAAGGAAACAAAATCTCGGCATACTAATACTATCCTTTATAATTAACACTATAACTTTCATAGTAAACCTGGTAAATCATCCTCAATTCAATAATTCCTCAAGTTAAATATTCAACACTTTTACTTAATTTGAGTCATCTATTCCCTACCTTCGATATTGGAATTATGCTTAATAACAACATTTTGTAAACGTCTAGTTTCCGATCAAATACCATGATTTCCTAATAAGAAGATACAACTGGAACGCACACAGATCGATCATTCCCAAATTGCAATTAAGCATTAACTAACTTAACTCTCCATAACCATCAACCAACTTAAAATCCTTATAGCGTCAATATCTTTCAAACATCACACAAATCCCTCATATGATTCACGTAACTAAGTCGAACTATAGTATATAACCATCCTAAAGTATCCTGTCTTCCAATAAGATTCATCCTCATTTACTCAACTAATGATAATCAATTCCCAAAACGAACCATATACAAATATTACCAATTTCTGAAGTTGATCCTATAAGTCACCAATAACTACATCTATTATACCTCTTCACATTTACCCTATTCACCTCTCCATAACTAATACACAATCCATAAATCAGAACGGTCATACTATGTATAAATGTTGTCTTAAGTATATCCTTAAAGCAAATTTTTCACCGAAATTGTAACACTCCGAAAATTCAACTAATAACCATTGAGTATCCTACTAGTTTCAAAAATCATTTATACAAATCGTCAACAAGCGTTAGCGAATACTTATTCTTCACAGTTACCTATTTAAGATCTCTATAACCCTTTGATTAACCACCAAGTATCATCTTTTCTAATATAGTACTAATTTATCCTTACGGAGAGTCGCTAAGCTAATTATCTGCTTTATCAAATACTTTCTCAAGATGAATCATCAAGTCCATCATCCTAATTAGTGTCCTCTATCTAGGAATCCGAATACCAAATTAGTACCTTATAGCCACTCAAAATCTCAACGTCCGGGTATGATACCTGATGAAAACCTATTTTGAAACTCACACAGAAAGCATCACTTAGTCAACTAATAGCACACAAGGCAAAGATATATTAATTCCATAAGATCTCGTACTCGCGATATTTTATAACTCATCTAATCCCACTTAGACTATCACTTCCAATACTAGTCTCATATATCTAGTCTCTTCCACGAGATACCAACGAATAAATAATCATGCAACTATACAACCATACACTACTCTTAATTAGGCCATATACCTAACCTCCACTAAGAGTTCACAAATTCATTTACCACTGTACATGAGATAACTCACGGTTCTTTTACTTAAACATAACACATAACCTCCACATTCTTTAGGTCATACTTTCGACACTTACGCATATGTGACATAATATCAATTAATAATTTATCCGACTCAATTATACACGGAGGTAAATCAAACGTAGATAAGGGGACTCGCCTCTTGCGACAGTCCTCTTCAAACACAACAACTACTCAAATAATTCAGGTTAACATAACGATGATTCACGGATAGGTAACTTGACCAAATCCACCGGCAATACATGCCCACTTAATCACAAATATCAAGATAATTAAGGATGATTCGAGGTACGACCCCATCGGAGTAGAACCTCCAGCACATAAGGCAACTCTTAGGCCAATTATGCAAATAAAGATAAAATGTAATGCCACATAAGAACGAATGTACGAGGATTTATAAAAGTATGAACCCTAATTCCTGAGACAGGTAATATACCTCAAATGATGGTGGGGAAATCTATCTTTCCATAACTCACCTTTCCTTGATTCATTGGTTGGTCAATATCATTTTCTGTCTTTGAACAAATTCCTGCATTAAACTCTCGACGTAAGTCATCGCACACTCTCACTCAGCTAGACTCTACCCGAGAACTCTAACCGAGCTCTGATACCAACTGTGAGGACCCCGACCCGGAACCTACACGTGTCCCAAGCTGGGGCGTCCTCAAACTAACCCAAATATCAAAAACTTTTAAAATCTTTATTTAAACTTTCAAAATAAATATAAGTATTATAACCATTTTCAAATTAAGTCTACACCTTTTCACAAAGGGGAAATAGTTGACTAACTTAGAAAGCACGAAACTGTTTAGTTACAAAAAGGCATCTGTGATAACAATGAATGAAGATTTAATAATACAATTTCCGTAAATAATTTATACCAAAGTACACTTTCTACACCAATCTAATCAAACCCGACAAATCCCAAAATATAACTTCCAAACTCCTCACCGCCCTTACTTGGCCGGTCCACCTGTCTCGAAATCTAAAACAGTAAAGGGAGAGGGGTGAGAATAAATCTCAGCAAGCTATTATGAATGCAGCAATATGCCATATAAAATGCAACACATAACAAGTTGCACATAACACGTTGGAAAAAGCTGTAAACACCTTACATTACCTTGGTTTACCTTTTCCCGTCTGAACAGTAGTCGTACAACATTGGGTATAATAATACTCCAATCTTACAGTGAGCTGCTTAAGCAATACTCACGTCTTATAAGACCCGTTTTTCAGGGAACCAAATAAGACAGTAGCAACTCTGTAAGGCTTTTGGCTCACTACAGATGCTATACCCCAAACTGTGGCCACAGAAGGGGACGGTCACAGGTATAACATAATCCGATCACATTAGGTCACACTTCCATAATTGATCGTATTATGTTATACCCCCAAATGTCAGCTGACTCACACATAATCAAGCACATAATAGATACTTGAATAAATCCACAAAGGGGATAAACAACATAGCAACATGGTAAAATATACTCATGCTCAATCAACATCATAGTGTAACATTTCTTTAACACACTATGCATAAATAAGCAATATAGCCACATGGTAAATTATACTCATGTACAACAATAATCAGAGTGCAGCATTTATGTAATACACTAAGCATAATCCAATCCATAATGAGGTACTCAAGTAAGATAATGAGATAACATCAACCTATCTTACTTAGTCATTATACGACAATATATGATCTCTATAAGGATCCAAGTTAACTCTACCAAGTTGGAGTCACCTTTAATAAACTATCAAATGATTTCTAAGTCGAAGATAAAGTGCTTCCATTTTTCCATTTATCCCAATTAAGGTGACATTAAGTGATACAATTGCTCTAAGTATAACTTAGGTTAAAAGGATTAATTCATATCCGAAAAGGTTAGGTTCTAAACTTTATATTGGTCAAGGATCGTGCTAGGAGGTTACTAGTAAAAATTCAGCGAAACAGGGAACTGGACCATATTCTGCCATCATGGGCGACCGCCCAAAGGGGGTGTGGGCGACCGCCCAAGCTTGAAAATAAAGGGGATAGTTGCTGTGGTCATGGGCGACCGCTCAGCCCACATGGGCGACCGCCCATGAACCAAATTTCCCAGATTTCTTTTCTTTCACCAAGTTTTATTTCCTTTTCTTTTATTCTAACCCAATATTCAAGAATACCAAGAGGATCTCTAACTTAATCATTTCTCATCCTAAATCATTTAAACCCCAAAATAATCTAAATCCAATTTATTCACCACAAGATTTTCAACCCATTTTAATAACACATTTCAAATTAATTCTTCTAAACTAATTTCACCCATTTCTTATACTCCCAATTTACTTCCATGAACAATAATATCATTCCATGTTATTTACCCATTAATCAACTTCAAAGAGGATTTCAAAACATCCTAAACTAATTCCACCCATTTCACTACCTCATTCAAGTTTAAATCATTAATCTAACTCCATCCATTTCTTACACCCTAGATTAACCTCCATAAACATTAACTCCAATCCATTTCAATTACCAATTACCCAACCCATTTACTTCTACTCTTTACCACTTTCATGAACAACAATATTTCCTTATGATCTAAATCAATTCCTTCCCTCCAAGAGAGTTACCAAAGCATCCTATGAGCATTTTAACAACAATACAACAATAATGATCTCATGAACAATTAGAGAAGAGAAGGGTCATAATAACTCACCTTAAAAAATAGGAGATGGATTTAAGACTTTCTTAGCTTGATGAACTCCTCTTGGTCTCCCGATTCCAAAAGTACTCTCGGATCTACCATTGGTGAAGGATTGATTTAGGGAGGGGTCTTGGAAGGTGGAGCTCTTTCCATGGCTTCCATGGAGTTGAGAGAGAAAAGGGAAAGAGAGGAAGAAGAGAGGTGGAGTATAATTGGTAAGAGAGAGGGGGGGGGCCGGTTTATAAGGAGGGGTTTTGGGGGAGTTTGTCCCCCACTCAAAAACTCCCTACCAAATCTTTCATAATTTAAAATAATGCTCCCATCCAATAACATTTTATTTGCCCATTTTATTACCACTCCACTCTATTACTTCATTTATTTCTAATTATTATTTTTCTCCTAGAACCTTATTTATTTCCTTATCATTTTATCCTAATATAAGAAATTTAAAGATATAAAATGAACACATAATATTAACGATAATATTAAAAGCACACAATATGAAGTTAAATTAGTGCCTAGGGTTAGGGTCGTTACAGCCTGTCCTTTGATAGATTTCCGGATCACATATTTGATATCAAACTCAGCCAAGAAGAAAGTCCACTTTGCCAATCTGGTAGAGATGTTACCCCAGTCACCTTGGAACAGATACTTGATTGGGTCCATCTTGGAGACCAAGTGTACAGTGTGGGATAGCATATAGAGCTTTAGCTTTCCGACCACCCAGACCATAGCCATGCATGTCTTCTCGAGGGCAGAGTAGTTCAACTCGCTACCTTGGAATTTGCGGCTAACAAAGTATATGGCATTCTCAATCTTTGAATCCTTCTTCTCTTGTGCTAGCATAGCCCCAATGGCTGTGTCTGTGACCGTCAAGTATAGCAGTAAAGGCTTGCTCCTGTGAGGCGGACAAAGAATGGGAGGATTGAAAAGGCAAGCTTTGATCCTCTCGAAGGCCAGTTGGCATTCCTCGTTCCAAACCACTTCCTGATTCTTCTTTAGTAGCTTGAAGATCGGCTCGCACATGGAGGTCAGTTGTTTGACAAATCTGCTGATGTACTGTAATCGACCCATGAATCCTTTCACTTCGGAGACAGTTCTGGGTGGCTTCATTTCAACGATTGCCTTGACCTTTATGGGATCTACTTCGATGCCGCGTTCTGTGACCATATACCCCAGGACCTTACCTCGAATAACCCCAAAGGTGCACTTGGCTGGATTTAGCCTCATGGAGTGCTCTCGGAGTCTGTTGAAGAATTTCCTCAAATCAATGAAATGTTATCCATCTGACCCTTTCGAGTGAATAATCATATCATCTACATACACTTCAATCTCCTTGTGGATCATGTCGTGAAACAGGGTAGTGACGGCTCTCTGATAGGTAGCCCCAGCATTCTTCAGTCCAAACGGCATTACTGTGTAACAATAAGTACCCCATGGAGTTGTAAACGCTGTCTTGTCCTGATCTTCCTCGACCATTTTGATCTGATTGTAACCCGCGAAACCATCAACAAAGGACTTGACCTCGAAGTTTGCGGTTGCATCTACTAGCATATCAATGTTGGGCAAGGGGAAGTCATCTTTGGGACTAGCCTTATTGAGATCTCGGAAATCTACGCAGACCCGAACCTTTCCGTTTGCTTTTGTGACTGTTACAATGTTTGCCAACCAAGTCGGATATTCAATCACTTTGATGAAGCCCACCCGTAGGAGTTTTTCAATTTCTTCTTTTACCTGCAAGGACCATTCAGGTTTTATCCGCCTCAACTTCTGCTTGATCAGCTTAGTTTCTGGATCTAGAGGAATCTGGTGCTCTACGATAGAAGTATCCAGCCCAGGCATATCTTTGTAGGACCAAGCAAAGACACCCATATATTCTTTAAGCAATTCAACCAGAGCAACCCGTTCATCTCCGTAGAAGAAGCTACCAATCTGCGTTTCTTTGGGTTCTTCGGCTGTTCCCAGGTTCACCGTTGTCAATACCTCATCGGCAGCTTGGGCCCGGCTTTCCTTTTGTTCGCAAACCTGCTTTGAATCATTTTCTAAAATTTGCTCGTCTATTAAGTCTGCATTATCTTCAATTGAATTAGGCTTAATTATTTTTAAATCTTGATGATTATTTTTTGTTAAGCGTTCAATTGTTAGATTTGCAATCACGGGATACTCAGAAAGGTCAACCATTTTATTCAAAGCATAGGGAAAAACAGTGTTTACAACTCGAAGACGGTCTTCTGTCGTGAGGACATCAGACCGATCGGAAGACTCGAATTCAATAACAAGAGATTCAGGAGACCGACTCAGGACACGAGAAACAAATTTAGACTCGGAGGAACAAGGACGAGGCTTGAGCCCAAGCTTTTCAATCATAGTCTCCCTGTCGGCGACCGGTCCTCGGAATGAAGTCCAATTCTGTAACGGTTTCTCTGCAACAGTCTCCAACCTGTTTAGCTCCACAACTGGTTCTTTCTCAAATTCTAGCATAGCCACCACCTCGCTATCAGAGGAAAAGTCAATCAAATCACTCGGCTCCTTAGCAACAACCACCCCTCCTGTAGGTATTTCTGTCAAAAACATAACATCCTCAGGCTCTGACAGCCCCTGCTCTTTAAACAAATCTGCCAAATCACCATCAATATCCACAGGGTCAGCACCGCGGATCTTGCATATCGTGGGTTCGCCCAAAGCAAGCTTTTCAAACTGGTTCACCTGATCAGGCCCCCAGAAATGGTAGCTGTTCTCGTAAGTGGCGGTCACACCTGGCCTTTTGGGCAAGCTGTCAAACATTTCCTTCACCGGACTTTGGCTGCTAGCGAACCTCTGGATTGTTCTCATTCTTTCTTCCGTTTGGCTCAGTCTTGCTTCTGGGCAAACAAACATATCTCCGTCTTCTTTGACAAAATGCTTGTTCAAAGACCAACTGTACGGGCGCATCTCGGGCCTCTTGTACCTCTTACCAGCCGCTGAGGTCATCTTTTCCTTGAAAGCTTCAGTCTTGTCATACGCCTTATCCTCTTTAGTCACGGCATATCCCAGGCCTTGCTTGTTTCTCTTGGCTTCTGGCAACACAAGCCTACACGGTCCCTGTTGGCGTTTTCCCAGCCCCAGACCAGGGATATAGCTCATGCCTCTTAGCATTTTCAACACAGGAGGAATCTTATCTGAAGATGTCGTCAGATCTATGGTGCAGACCTGTCCTTTGGGTTTCTCTATTGTGAATCCACTGAGCATCGGATTTTCCTGGTCGAGCTTGATCTCCATTACTGGTAAGGTATTAGTGCTGGTTTCCCCAATCGTGACACTATCACCATAAATGGTTGTCAGGACTCCGTCTTGCACAAATTTTAAACACTGGTGAAGAGTGGAGGCTACCGCTCCAATTTCATGAATCCAGGGTCTGCCCAGTAATGCTGAGAATGTGACCGGAATGTCGATAACTTGAAATTCTACCATCATCTCCTTGCCTCCAAACATCAAATTCAGAGAGACTATCCCCAACACCGCCCTAGATGTCGAATCGTAGGCCTTTATGGTTTGGTTGGATGGTTTAAGACTCTGCGCATAGTTGTCCAACATACTGATCATTTTAGCAGGGAGCACATTCATAGCTGACCCATTATCTACCAATACATGGGGAATCCGCCGTCCTTCCAGGGGAACCGTGATATGTAGAGACTCATTATGCTTCGCACCATAAGCAGGCAGGTCGAGATCCGTAAAAGTAATGATGTTCCCGTACTGTGCAGTCCCAATCAGCTGACAGGCTTCGTCTGGGGTGGCATTGACAGATACTTTTGTTTTGGATAGGGCCTCTTCCAATTTCAGTTTGTGAGGGTAGGAAGATGTGAGCAGAGACCATAAGGAGATGTCGGCTTGTGTTCTCTTTAACTGTGTTAGGATAGGGTCTTCCTGGACTTCTTCGCTTCCCGCCGATCTGTAAGGATTCTGAGAGGACTGAGGGTTAGAGACCGCAACTGCCTTACCTTTCCCGGACGGATCTGAATTATTCACTCCCAACATTCTCCCTGACCGAGTCAACAGATTAACATCTTGGTGATCATCAACCACAAATTCCCTGCTGGCCTCCTTGAGCTCTGCTAGCGTAATCGGGACAGGACGAGTGCTATAAGGCCATGCTGCCTGCCTTATTTCATTTATGGACAAAGGCGCCTCTACATTAGCCGCTATCCTGAGTTCCTCCAAGGAGATTGGAGAATCTCTAGGAACCATGGATGATATAGTGTTGGCAATCACATTCTCTTCATAATCGTCATAATCAGCAGTATTATTCAAACCATACAGATCATCAAGATACAAAACATAGCAGAAATTATCTTTCATTTCACCAGAAAATGGGGTTACATCATTTTCAATCTCATTACAACCATCACTATCACTTTCATCTATTGACTTCCCAAACTCTATTACATTAACAAAATAGTCTTGCCCGAAGTTGATAAGATTCACGTTGTTACTTGGCAGAGGATTGCTGACCACATTCGGGCAAGGAGATTTCTCAATTTTCTTGTCATCCACCAAACCTTGAATTATCTTTTTGAGGGTTATGCAGGAATTTGTGGTGTGCCCTGGGAATTGATGAAATCAGCAGTACTTGCTAGCATCCATATGGGGATTAGGATGAGCAGGACTATAATTCTCCAATGGCTTGATCATACCAGTACGAAGCAATCCGTTAAAAACTTCCTCTGTAGACATGCCCAAATCATCAAATCTCGGCTGCGGTTTAGGCTGGAATCTCACTGCATTCTGCACATTATTACCTCCTCTCTGTAGATTGTTGATACTGTTGTCTTTGGCCACATCTCTTCCTCTTGGCGCCATTGCTGAAACAGGGTTGGGTGCTCGGTATCGGTAACCTCCACTACCGCTGCCACCACCGACATTTGCATTCGGGGTTTGATTGAACAATCTGTTTTCACTTCTAGCTCCCATTCTTACCATCTCTCGCAGATTTGGGTACCAACCTTTCCCAATGGCTTCCCTGAGCACTGGCTTAACACACGACAAGAAGATGTCCTTTTGGTCCTGGAGGGGTATCGGCTCTGATAACTCATTAAGCTTGGCGTTCCACCGTTTGTAAAATTCTGTAATTGACTCATCGGCCTTCTGGATAGTCCCCACTAAATCATCCCGAGTGGTACGCCACTCCAAATTGCCTTTGTACTTCTCCAAGAAGGTTTCTGTTATCTGGGTCCAGGTGGAGCGACACTCCTGTTTCAAAGCCAGAAACCATGTGAGCGCTGATCCCTTCAAAGTCAGATGGAAGTGGGATGCCATAAACTCGGGCGTGCAGCCCATTGCCCCCATTGTCATAACATACGTATCTATATGAGTTTTCGGGCAGGAGGTACCATCGAAATCCATTTTGGGCATTTTAAACTTGTGCGGCAAAGGCGTTACTTGAGCAGGATCCACAACCTTAAGACCACTAGACCCCACGGTCAACTTATCGATCTGTTGCTGCATCTGCTTCAACAAGGCTGTCACTTCTGGCGCCAAACCTGAAATCTGGGGTATAGCGGGAGCCACTGTCGATGAAGGCACTGGGAAATCTGAATTAGGTCCGATGGGTAAAGCTGCTGATGGCAGACCAAAAGTACTAGGAATTCCAATATTACTGTCCAACAAGCTGACTGAGCTAGGGATCCTGTTTCCATACATATCATAACCGTTAAACTGCGCACCGGGGTTCTGGGGACTGTACTGTGTTGACTGACCTCTGAATTGACCAAGAGTAGAGAAACCTGTACTGATGCACGGGGAGGAATACGGAGTGGAACCATATAAGTGCTGAGTAAGGGGAGAACACATTGCGGGCTGAGGGACACTGCCTTGGGTCTGAAACTGCTGGTATCCTGAAACACTGTCTTGACAAATTTGACTCCCTGAAGGCCGATACTGACCACTCTGGAAACTGTCGGGATATGTTCTGGACTGGGTTGGGGATAACCTGCTTGAAACTAAGATCCATACTGAAACTGCGATGCTGGGACATTGAGAGTTGGAGAGGTAGTGAGATCGAAGAAATTTGCTGGTTGACCACCATTCTTGCTAGCACCTTGCTGAATAACCTGGTTACACCCTTGAGAAGATGGGGGAATGAACCTTCCCTGATCACTCACAAACATTCCAGGAGATGACATTTGATTAGGTCGTGGAGCGTAGCTTACTGGGGGAGGCATCGCATTGTAACTGGGCTGAGTAGGCTGGGCAGGTTAAGCAGATCCGATCTCATTGTGGCTGTCTTCTGTGATCTCCTCATAGGAACCGTCCTCCCGATGAAGTACTGCAATCCCTTTGGCTCTCATTGCCTCTACAAAGCGGTTATGAGCTTCTTCCTCACGGGCCTTGGCATTCTGAGCCAATAGATAGGCCTCACGTTCTCGGGCTAGAGAAGCTTCCAACGTCGCCCTCAATTCCTCCGTGGTCATATCATTCAAACTTGGCTGACCCATTGTCACTGAGCCTCCAGCGGACTGAGCAGAAAATACATCTCCGTTCCCTGCCATCTCTGATTCTACACCGACTGAAACTGCTTGAACATGAACCAAACGAGCTCCTGGGACGGATGAACGGGTCCAACTCGCCGTAGCTGCAGGGGTAGAGACGGGTTTATAAAGTATTGAAGGGAAATTTTTTTTAGGAACAGGAGAGGGAAAGGAACGGGACAGACGTGCACAAACAATCTTATTCATCTTCAAGTATAAATTAGTATTTTAAATCCTAAGTACGGTTGGAAAAGGGAAAGCCTTTATTCATGCTAATTATACCTTGGGGAAGCCTAAAGGGACGTAACGTTCAAATTACAATAAATGCCTTGTTTTGAAATATATAATAGGTAATGATACCTAACCAAATCCTAACGGAACGGAGAGGTTGTCCAATTTTCTAGGGAAATTTGGGCAGCATAACGGGTCTTTTCGAAGAATTTCGTAGAAAAATCCGGCATGACCTCTCGTCGGTGCACGTTGACAATGCGGCATGATCTCTCGTTTAGAACACATCACGGGAGTGACATGTCCTTACGTGAAATCATGTTGCATTTGGCAACAAGCCCACAAGATGCGAGGTTTTGGGGGAAGGTATAAGGACCTACGACATGTTTCAAAAACAATTCATTTTGTTTTAATAAAAAACATTGTATCAAAACCAACCGTGGGTAAGGTTTAAGTGTGGTGCCACCTATAACGCACTAGGGGGTTAGGTTTGATATTAGGCTCTCAAGCATAGGCAACGTACATCACCGTCCGCGATGCCGTCAATCGCACCCGAGGGTTCTAAGTCTAAGTGATGTAGTGTGCGGATGACTATATTCTTTTATTTACAAAAACAAGATTTTTTTTTTATTTATTTTTTTTATTTTTTGTTAGAAAAGAAAGAAAACACACACACCCTCACAGGAGATACATGGAACAATAATCAACTGAGCCACATTCGATCCAAGGGACTGCCCTCAAATCAAGCCTTCTGAGTATTTGTTCAGTGGCCACTCTTTGTCGCGTGACACAGGACATCAAGAGACAAAGGTGTTGCACGACCTGAGTGGTCACTGAACCAGCAACTCTGCAATCATCAAATCAGCCCCTGTCTCTCCATGGAAAAAACAAAACAAGAATACCTAATGCACAACATAATGACCACAAAGCACATAAGGCTCACAAGTCTCATATTCAACAAAATGCATGAACCCTAAATGATTGTCAAAGATGCACACAAAATTGGATGTATTGGATGTTTAATTTTAATGAAAGCTTGACCCACTCAACATTTGAAAAATAGGTTTTCAAAGTCAATTATCCCCAGCATAGTCGCCACTGAATGTGCGCTCGCCCGAAATTTGGGTTCGAAAATAAGGAGTCGCCACGCCGTTTTTGAGAGGAAACATTGAAAACCTTTTGTTTGAGAGAGAAAACACGGGTTCGGAGGTCAGGTTACGTGTTGGGAAGAACCGAGAGTTCACCCAACATGCCTCGTCCATAGACGAGTCTTTCAATTAAACATCCAAGCAAATCCAAAGTGTGTGCAAGTGTTGACAATGAACAAATAGGGTAAACATGCATTTTATTCAATATGAATTGAGATTTACAACTCGTGAGCCCATTATTTAGGGAGGCCACATCCCTGATACAATAAGCTAAAACAGATTATAAGAGAAAAGGTTTCTGCAGATGGATCACGATATGTCGCATGACACATGGTACCTGTGACCACATATGTCGCATGACACAGGATCACCTTGGCACAATGTGTCGCGTGACATACGTAGTCCATCTGCAGAGACTTACACCATGAACACCAGAATCAACAATTACCAAAGACGGATCTAATTAATTGACTAGATTGGATACGAATTACAGAAACAACAACAAATCGACCCCGGGAGTGTGGATATGGATAGATCCACACCCCTTGGGGTTCAAACACCAAATTCAAGCAAATATTCAACAATAGCAATTCAATTACACAGATGAGATCAATTAAACAAAGAGATTGCGATTGGGATTCAGTAATCTAGACAGATGGAGTCTGATTACTGAATCCTAACAGGAATAAACAGTAGAATTAGGAAGAATTGAGGGAAAGGAAGAGAGAAGAGGGAGTTGAGATTTCGTTACCCTTGATGCTTCCACGAATCTGTATCAATCGAGATACAAGACCCTTCAATTGGTTGTTTCTGGCCTTGGAGTCCTGAGGGAATGGATGCAAGGAGAGTTCAAGTAGTTGGTTGAGAAATGGGTTGATATTAGAGAGAATTGGGTAGGTTGAAGGTAAGAGAGAGAGAGAGTTGTGTTTGGGAGGCTTTGTTACGATGCAATTTCTACAGAGTAACAGTAGGCTAGAGTTGGGATCCATTTCTGAGTGGGGGAGGGTCTTATTTATAGACTGCAGTTAGTGGTCACCTTGTATCGCACGACTATACGTAACCACTTTCCATGCCTCGAATTGTCACGTGACACAAGGTGGCCTCAACCGTTTTTGGTGCCAAAACCAGTTTCTGGAACATTCAGGCCTAAATACCCAAAAGGTCCAAAAAGGTTTATTCCCAACAGGTCCCTTTGCATGAGTAAGGTACCAAAAGGTACTTCCTTCGCGGGAAACCTATGAAATGTTTCCAGAAGTCTCGGGATAGGCCGTGAATTTACCAAAACGCCCCTTAATGCAATTTTATTACATTAAAATGCATCTAAAAGGTTGCGAATTGGATTGGCGTACTTACAATTTCCAATTCTATTGGTAGAATAGCCTCCATCCCGAATGTGAGGGCATAGGGAGTCTCCCCTGTAGCTGTTCGGACTGAGGTGCGGTATCCCTAAAGTGCGAAGGGTAGCTTGTCGGGCCAGTCTTTTCCAGTGATTGCCATTTTTCTAATGATGGTTTCTATTGTCTTGTTTGCGGCTTCAACTGCTCCATTCGTCTGAGGCCTGTAAGGAGATGACTTATGCCTTATGATTTTGTACTCTGTTAGGAGGCGATCGGTTTCTTTCTTGAAGTGTGAGCCATTATCGGATATCAAATCTTGTGGGACTCCGTATCGGCAGATGATGTTGTGCTTGATGAATTCTGCTACCTTTCTGGTGTTCAAAACTTTGTAGGAGGCGGCCTCGATCCATTTAGTGAAATAGTCAATGGCTACTAGGACGAAGCAGAGCCCATTGGCTCATGCGGGTGTGACCTTTCCAATCACATCTATTCCCATGTTGAGAACGGCCAAGGAGACGTCATAGGGTACAGTAAGGAAGGCAGTGCGTGCTGATGGTTGGCGTGTATCTGACACTTATGGCATTTCTTGACCATTCTGGTATAGTCGGCTTCCAGGGTTAGCCAAAAGTACCCTTGTCTGATGATCTTTTTCGCGAGCATGTTTCCGCTCACGTGGGTTCCACATATACCCTGATGAACATGGTCCATTATTTCTTGGGCCTCTTCTTCGGTGGCACAAAGGAGGTTTCCTTGGGAGTGTTTCTTGAATAGACGGCCAGTAATGATGACGTAGTTAGCTGCCAGCCTTTTAAGGGCGATCTGAGTCTTCTGGTCGGTCTCAGGTGGAATGGTTCCATCTAGGATGAAATGCCAAATGTCATGGTACCATGGTTTCTTTTCGGAGACCCCAACAGTGGCACATTCGGATGACCATTTGTCTTTGCAGTCATGGAGAGCTATAACGGCGCAGTAGTGTAAGTGCTCCAATTTGAGCTTGTTAGAATTTTCGTTAGAAAATTAACGAAAGTTATAACATTTCTAACAATTCCTAACTATCCTAACATTTCTAACAAAGTGAGGGTAAAATGGGCATTGTTATTTAAGGTTAAACCTTAAAAAGAATCTCAAAAAAGAAAAACAAATGAAGAAAACCAAATATAGCAAGGCTGGAAACAAAAACTGGCTGGTCAATTTGAATTTTGAAAAAGATTATTCTTCTTGTCCAAAGCTGAAGCTGCATTTAATGAACAGTGCACGCTGCCTGATCCTATCCGCGCGGACAAGTATGTAATTTTCAGAGGGCTATAAATTGAGCCCTCCAGTCACAAAAATAAGAAGGAAGAACACAATAGCAACGAAGTTCTGGCGAAATATAGAGAGAAAACAGTGAGAATTCTCAAGAATTGTCACCTTTTTTCTTTCCAATCTTTCCCAACTCATATTCATCCACTCACTCTCATATTAAAGCCCTAAACACTCATACACTCAAGCCAAACACTCAAGAACACAAGGAAGATTGGTAAACCCTCCTCTTCCTAACCCTAAATCTCATCCATGCATGCATCTTCAAACTACAAAATGTAGTTCTTTCATCTTTTTTCTCTAGATCTAAGAAGATCACCATGGAAGACCATCTCCATGGATGATCTTCTACAAAGATCAACATTATTTTCAAAGCTTTTCTTTCTTACTTGCAAAAATGCACTTTCAAAACCCTAAAAAACCATTTTCAAGCACTAAATCTTGATTTCAAAGGGTAAAATCCCCCTCCCCAAGCAAATGAAATGCTTAGTCCTAATGTACCCCAAGGATGGTTTGGTATAGTTGATTCACCACTAAAATGTCTAGTGATCACTAACCAAAACCTAGGGAAATGGGGACAAGCATGGATGCAAAACTCCCCTTAAAATCTTGTTTTCTTTCTTGGAATGTTGCTGTCCAGTAGCAATTTTCCCAGACCTCAGTCCATGGTCTTAAATTTTGGACACAGATGAACTTGGAATTTGGTGTTGACTACAAAACACTTTTTGTAGCCAACATCCAGAGATTTCCAGACATATTTTTACTTTATTTTTTGGGTGAGTAAAACTCCTCTTTTCAATTTTTCTTTCAGAGGCTAGTTCATCAGCTTCTGGGAATCCAGATCTCATATCTGAGGTTTCCAGAAGGTTTTGACCCCTCAAATCTTCTCCAAAATGGAAATTTCTTTCACACAAAGTTTATTCAAGGAGTCTAGAGAAACTTTCATTTTCTGAGTGGGGGAGGGTCTTATTTATAGACTGCAGTTAGTGGTCACCTTGTATCGCACGACTATACGTAACCACTTTCCATGCCTCGAATTGTCACGTGACACAAGGTGGCCTCAACCGTTTTTGGTGCCAAAACCAGTTTCTGGAACATTCAGGCCTAAATACCCAAAAGGTCCAAAAAGGTTTATTCCCAACAGGTCCCTTTGCATGAGTAAGGTACCAAAAGGTACTTCCTTCGCGGGAAACCTATGAAATGTTTCCAGAAGTCTCGGGATAGGCCGTGAATTTACCAAAACGCCCCTTAATGCAATTTTATTACATTAAAATGCATCTAAAAGGTTGCGAATTGGATTGGCGTACTTACAATTTCCAATTCTATTGGTAGAATAGCCTCCATCCCGAATGTGAGGGCATAGGGAGTCTCCCCTGTAGCTGTTCGGACTGAGGTGCGGTATCCCTAAAGTGCGAAGGGTAGCTTGTCGGGCCAGTCTTTTCCAGTGATTGCCATTTTTCTAATGATGGTTTCTATTGTCTTGTTTGCGGCTTCAACTGCTCCATTCGTCTGAGGCCTGTAAGGAGATGACTTATGCCTTATGATTTTGTACTCTGTTAGGAGGCGATCGGTTTCTTTCTTGAAGTGTGAGCCATTATCGGATATCAAATCTTGTGGGACTCCGTATCGGCAGATGATGTTGTGCTTGATGAATTCTGCTACCTTTCTGGTGTTCAAAACTTTGTAGGAGGCGGCCTCGATCCATTTAGTGAAATAGTCAATGGCTACTAGGACGAAGCAGAGCCCATTGGCTCATGCGGGTGTGACCTTTCCAATCACATCTATTCCCATGTTGAGAACGGCCAAGGAGACGTCATAGGGTACAAGAAGGAAGGCAGTGCGTGCTGATGGTTGGCGTGTATCTGACACTTATGGCATTTCTTGACCATTCTGGTATAGTCGGCTTCCAGGGTTAGCCAAAAGTACCCTTGTCTGATGATCTTTTTCGCGAGCATGTTTCCGCTCACGTGGGTTCCACATATACCCTGATGAACATGGTCCATTATTTCTTGGGCCTCTTCTTCGGTGGCACAAAGGAGGTTTCCTTGGGAGTGTTTCTTGAATAGACGGCCAGTAATGATGACGTAGTTAGCTGCCAGCCTTTTAAGGGCGATCTGAGTCTTCTGGTCGGTCTCAGGTGGAATGGTTCCATCTAGGATGAAATGCCAAATGTCATGGTACCATGGTTTCTTTTCGGAGACCCCAACAGTGGCACATTCGGATGACCATTTGTCTTTGCAGTTATGGAGAGCTATAACGGCGCAGTAGTGTAAGTGCTCCAATTTGAGCTTGTTAGAATTTTCGTTAGAAAATTAACGAAAGTTATAACATTTCTAACAATTCCTAACTATCCTAACATTTCTAACAAAGTGAGGGTAAAATGGGCATTGTTATTTAAGGTTAAACCTTAAAAAGAATCTCAAAAAAGAAAAACAAATGAAGAAAACCAAATATAGCAAGGCTGGAAACAAAAACTGGCTGGTCAATTTGAATTTTGAAAAAGATTATTCTTCTTGTCCAAAGCTGAAGCTGCATTTAATGAACAAAGGCACGCCGCCCGATCCTATCCGCGCGGACAAGTATGTAATTTTCAGAGGGCTATAAATTGAGCCCTCCAAATACAAAAATAAGAAGGAAGAACACAATAGCAACGAAGTTACGGCGAAATATAGAGAGAAAACAAAGTGAGAATTCTCAAGAATTGTCACCTTTTTCTTTCCAATCTTTCCCAACTCATATTCATCCACTCACTCTCATATTAAATCCCTAAACACTCATACACTCAAGCCAAACACTCAAGAACACAAGGAAGATTGGTAAACCCTCCTCTTCCTAACCCTAAATCTCATCCATGCATGCATCTTCAAACTACAAAATGTAGTTCTTTCATCTTTTTTTCTCTAGATCTAAGAAGATCACCATGGAAGACCATCTCCATGGATGATCTTCTACAAAGATCAACATTATTTTCAAAGCTTTTCTTTCTTACTTGCAAAAATGCACTTTCAAAACCCTAAAAAACCATTTTCAAGCACTAAATCTTGATTTCAAAGGGTAAAATCCCCCTCCCCAAGCAAATGAAATGCTTAGTCCTAATGTACCCCAAGGATGGTTTGGTATAGTTGATTCACCACTAAAATGTCTAGTGATCACTAACCAAAACCTAGGGAAATGGGGACAAGCATGGATGCAAAACTCCCCTTAAAATCTTGTTTTCTTTCTTGGAATGTTGCTGTCCAGTAGCAATTTTCCCAGACCTCAGTCCATGGTCTTAAATTTTGGACACAGATGAACTTGGAATTTGGTGTTAACTACAAAACACTTTTTGTAGCCAACATCCAGAGATTTCCAGACATATTTTTACTTTATTTTTTGGGTGAGTAAAACTCCTCTTTTCAATTTTTCTTTCAGAGGCTAGTTCATCAGCTTCTGGGAATCCAGATCTCATATCTGAGGTTTCCAGAAGGTTTTGACCCCTCAAATCTTCTCCAAAATGGAAATTTCTTTCACACAAAGTTTATTCAAGGAGTCTAGAGAAACTTTCATTTTCTGAGTTCATCCAGACTATGAAGTTTTAGGACCCTTGAATCCATTTCAAAATCAGGTGTCTGCTGCCATTTTCTTCTGGCAGAAGTGACTTCTCAACTTCAAAAGGTTTTTTGAGTACCAAATCTCAAACCAAAAATTCTCCAAAAAATCATGGGATCAGTTTAAAGTCTTAAAAAGACATCCCAATTTTTACTTTTTCCAGTTTCAACTTATTTTGGCCAAAACACACACACACACACACACACACACAAATGATTTTCAGCTTGGAAGACTCGTTTTACGAGGCGCGTCGGGTGCACACTAACGTCCTTCCCGACGCGTAACATGACCTCCGAACCTAAATCTCTGATCTCGGGCTTTTTTCAAAGTTTTGCCCTTCAAAATTAAAATGGCGTGGCGACTCCGTTTTTTCCGGTTTTATTTGGTTTTTCAAAGAAACGCAAAAATCGAATTTTTCCCGCGAAAAAGGCAACACATCGTTACAGTGGCGACTCCGCTGGGGACTAAGCTTTTTAATAAAAAAATGGTATTCGGTATATTGGTGGAAACCATTAAATTTCCCGTTATCGCCTCCTAACACGAGTCGGGGATAAATTGTGGTCTAACAATCCCATGTACCGGTATCACCGTTTTCAAAAAAAAAGCTTTTGAGGGTCAAGCTTCCGTCCCGGCTTCGAAAATCATTTTTGTGTGTGTGTTGATTTTTTGCACGGTTTTCATGTTGTTTTGGCCGCCTCGGAGAAAGTCAAAATTTTGACTGTCGGAATAATGTCCCTAACTGTCGGAATTTTCATGCTTACGTGCTTATGTGCTCATAAAAAAAATTTTCAAAAAAAAAAAAGATTTTCAAAAAAAAGAGAAAATTTCCAAAAAAAAATCATGCATCATATTTTTAAGACACATAAAAAAAAATCTCTATTTTACTCGTAAAAAGAATATAGATCGCTTGCACACTACGCGCACGTGACCGTACACCCGCACACTACGTCCTTAACCCGGGGAAATCCTTGTCGCGGTCCGTTTGGTCTTATTACGCCTCTCGGATGAGCACAGGACTACCCAAACATCCCATGGAGCCTCGTGTCGACCATGCACTTGTCCGTGACACACTATGTCCGAGACCCGTTGGTTTTTAGTCTCGGTCCGTGTCATGCCCCGTCCGTGTATAGACCTTTCCTTTCAAGCCTTTGTCGGCATACCGACTCAATATCTCTCGGGTCCCTAATCGCCGCTAATCAGCCGAAGTTCTCCGCCGGTTTTCCGCCGCAGACTTTGACCAAGATATTGACCGGCGCCTTGACTTCGGCTCGACCGGCACAAATTATACACCGACTCCCAAAGCATTGACACCGAGTCATCAAGGATTAACGGTTATTCCATGCCTAATTACGGCTTAACCGACGACAAGTCAAGATCAATAGCGGACATTTATCGGTCCCAAATCATGCCGACTTTTCGTCGAGCCCTCGGACACGATCTTGACTTTAACGTCGCCTTGTCCGTAATTTACATCGAATGCTCGTTAAGACTCGATTACCCGCCGACTTTTAGGATCGTTTTTCTTTCGGTCGGTGGGACCCGCTTGCCCTATAGGACCCTCGCCCGGGCCTGTCCACCCCGGGAGGTCGAAATACGGGTGGAATACGAGGGGCTTATAGACGTAGTGACGGGGCCCACCGATCCAGAATCGCAGTAGTTTGCGAAAAGAAGAGCAATCTTTTCCAACCGATTAGGATAATAAAACATGTTTTAAGTAAACGTGAACAAATAATCGCATGTTGCATGAGCCAAAAGCCCAAACACCTACCCTCCTTCCATTCCTGCACATCTCGAACCTTCGTGTCCTTTCCCCGCAGCCTCCGCACAAAGCTTGGTTTCGGGCACCGGGTCACCGTTTGATCGGTTGGGAAGAGTCAAGCGCATCGTCGCCTTCGCCATTTGTTCCGACTCCGGGTTTCGTAATGTCTCGCATCGCCCGGTAATGATGGGGATAACGTTGCTCCATCCTCCGTAATCCCTCGCATGCACCCGATTGGATCCGGTTGGTAGAGCAAATGAGACTTCGGCATGAGGCTCAAATTGATGACCTACTGGGAGTAGTCGCAAGTCATGGTTTGACTATCGGTCTCAATTCCGATGGCACTTTTACCGCAAAGACAAAGAGGGTTCTCCTCCTCTTCTTAACAGTTCCCGAGATACACCAAGATGCTACCCCAAGATTCCTATGTTTCCACCGCCGGGACTCGCCCGCCGACTTACAAAGTGGCAACCGGCCCCCAAACAGCCGATCGGGGACGAAAGAGTTCGGTATACCGTCGGTTGTCCCCTCTCAAGGTGATGATCCCACAAATATCGGCTGAGTGATGAAAATCGTGGAACAGCTTAAAGAAATATGGTCAGCCATCAAATCCACGGAAGAACGCCGGAATGTACGCAGCCCTAGATTGAAGAGGCCACACGCCACTTTGGGACCTTAACAATATCCCAACCGACCGGGGCTGCCTTGAAGGACAAACATATGCCCGTTCCCGGACCTCAATATCTCTCATTATCCGGCGGAGTCCAATCACTCGCTACCGCACGAGCCCACAGCCAGATCCCCTGCACCGGTTCCACTCAAAGTCATTCCAAAGACCGCTCAACCCGAGGTCCCAAATCCGCCACCAGCCGTAGAACACATTTGGTGGGATATTTGTGACTGTCCCGATTGCCTTGAAAGGGACTATCAGGACTGGATACACGAGGACCGCCCTCCTAAGAAAAAGAAAATTTCCTCCCAAAGAAAATTGAAGGAGAGATTCGAGGCCGGTGATAACAGGTGGGAACGCTCGGGAGCCATCCGGGGGATTTGATTATTATGTACTCTACTCCGCCCGCCTTCCCCAAAGCAAAAAGGGGTGAAAGAACAGAAAAGCCCCGCCAACGACGGAATTGAGACCTTCGGGTACCGTAGAGTACCGTGCAACGTAAGTCCAACCCCTGGGGTCGCCCAAGGTTCGCTTTGTCCAGCCTCCCGAGTATCCACCGATGAAGAAAAACCGACGCCGGGCCTGGGCGCTCCCACTCAATCAACATGTTGACTGGAGATGGCAACCGCCACAAAAGGCATCAGTATAACCCAGGGGCTTCGGCAAAGGCTTTGCCTCGCAAGAAAAAGGCACGAAGTGACCGGCTTGGTGACTCTCCGTCCCGAGACAAGGACCAAATCTATGATCCTCACCTATATGGGAGTATGATCACCTTCTGCGATGAAGATTTGCCAAGAGATGTCTCCCAACACAATGAAGCTTTGTACATCACTATTCGGCTCAACACCATGTCACTCCCTGGGGTATTAGTGGACAATGGATCATCGGTAAATGTCCTTCCCCTCAGCATGATGAGGGCCCTCCGCATAAATGAAAGGCGCGTGATCCCGTCTACCCGGACTGTCAAAGCCTACGACGGTTCGTCTCGTCCCATTCCTGGGACGGTGACTCCAGAACTACGGTACGAGACCCAAATGGTGCCCGCGGTTCCATGTAATGGATATCCTCCGAGTTCACAACCCTACTAGGGCGCCCTTGGTTGCATCACATGAAAGCCATAGCCTCCACTCTCCACCAATGCGTCAAATTCATCAACCGGCAGGGAGACCTTGAAGTCATAAGGGGTGACAGTTTCCTCATAGGGAACGAAGCCGAAACAATAGCCAAGAACGCCCACGCCAAACACCGGGCTACATCCTTCAAGAGGCAAGTCTCGCCGTCCTTTGGAATCCAAAGAATGCCAACTATGTCGACACACTCAAGCGAGCGGACTCCGAAGAAGTTCGATTCATCAAATTCAATTGCTATTTCCAACACTTGGAGGCGTATCGGAAGGAAATGCCGAACACCGCCGTGATACAGCACACAAGTCCCCGGTCCTCAATCACAGATTTGTCGCATTCTCGCAAACCCATTCCTTGGCCTCGCCGGCGAGGAGGTTTTCATGATAAAAGTCAAGAAACACCGACGCACTCGGCTCGAATCTATGAACGTCGTGTGGGACGTCCTCCTTGCCGAACTACCTCGCCAAGCCTTTCCGCTCGAGTATGGGACATGAGATTTTTCTAGCACTCACCGAGACGCAATGCGTCCTTACATCTGGATTGAGCGATCGATTATGACGAAACGGAAGTCCCTGCACTGAGGAAGATCCCTACATCCACATGCTCGGTTTTCGATGCCAAACACGCTTGATTCGGTTCGACAAAGAGATGATAGCAACGATCGAAGAGGGAGCACAGAGACCATGCCTTTCCCGAGTTGTGAAGCCACCAACAGCGATGCCGCTAAAGAATTGGGAAACTCTCTCAGCCCGTCCGCGACCAAAGAGGAAATGATCACCAAGCTTGGATTGGTCCCCCCGTCCTTTCGTGTCAACCTTTGTAAAGTCCTCCGAGTCTCTCATTGTTGAGTTCGAGTCTCTCGAGTCGTCCGATGGCCTCACGCCCGAAGACTACGAGTCTCGTAGCCAACGTTGTATTCCCCTTCGTCTTCAATGAAATGATGAACCTTTCGAGTATCCCTTAATTGCCACTTTAACTAATGATGAATTAACTAATAATCTAAAAACAGTTAATAACGATTCACTAGATGAAGAGGCGTACACATTAAATGAACAATATATCAAAGAAATCTTTAAGCGTGTTGTCAGGAAAGAGGAAAATCGAGCCCAAGCCGCCGAAGAGATTTTGACAAGTGTGAATTTGGGAACTACGGAAGAGCCTAAAGAGACGCAGATTGGTAGTTTCTTCGAAGGGACCGAAAGGGTTGCCCTAATCGAGCCGCTAAAAGAATTCGTGGATGTGTTCGCATGGTCCTATAAAGATATGCCAGCCTCGATCCTTCCATAGTTGAGCACCGAATACCGCTCGACCTTAAGTCAAGCCGCAGCGTAAGCTAAGAAGAATTAAGCCCGAATGGTCCTTACAAGTGAAAGAGGAAATAGAAAAGATGCTCGTATGTGGTTCATCAGTGGTCATTGAATACCCAACGTGGCCGTCCAACATAGTGACGGTGACCAAGGCCAACGGAAAGATCCGATGCCGCGTAGACTTCAGAGACTTGAACAAAGCCACCCAAAAGACGATTTCCCTCGCCAAACATCGACATTTTGGTAGATTCCACGGCCAACCACGAAGTCAAATCTTTCGTCGATGGTTTTGCCGGCTACAACCAAATCAAAATGGCGTAAGAAGATCAAGCCAAAACAGCCTTCACAACCCCTCGGGGCACATACTGCTACACGGTCATGCCATTCGGACTAAAGAATGCCGGGGCTACGTACTAGGGCGCTACATGCTGTTTCCATGACATGATCCACAAAGAAATTGAGGTCTATGTGGACGACATGATAATACATTCCAGGATCGATGGCCAAGCACTTTGTTGATTTGAGAAAATTCTTCGGCCGCCTCCGAGACCACAAAGCATGAGACCGAATCCAGCCAAGTGCACCTTCGGTGTAAGACGGGGCAAGGTACTAGGATATATGGTGACGTAACGGGGAATCGAAGTAGATCCCCGTAAAATCAAGGCGATAGTTGAAATGAAGCCACCACTGGACACCGACAAGTAAAATCCTTCATGGGAAGACCGCAATACATAAGCCGCTTTGTAAATCACCGACCTCGACCGCGAGCCAATCTTCAAGTTGATGAAAAGAATGCCTACACGTAATGGACCCTTAATGTCGCCTTGCCTCAACAAATTAAGGCATACCTTGTGAATCCCGATTCTCTCGCCCACCACATCGGCAAAAGCCACTCTTGCTATATCTCACCGTCACGGATACAAAGAATTGGGGCTATGCTAGCTCAAGAGAAAAAAGATTCCAAAGTCGAAAACGCCATCTATTTCGTAGCGTAAAGCTCCAAGGAAGCGAACTCACTTACTCGCTTGCGAGAAGACTTGCGCAGGTTTGGTCCGGGTAGTGGGAAAATTGAAACACTACATGCAGCCTCACCCGATACATCTTGTTTCAAGGATAGACCCCATCAAATATCTCGTTCGACAAGCCTTCCATCTCCATGAGATTGGCAAAATGGTCGTCTTTTTGGCCGAATATGACATCGCTTATGTTTCAAGGAAATCCATAAAAGGACGCATAATGGCGTAACATCCGGCCGATTTCCCAAGTGATGAGTCCCGAGGACTCGAACCTCAATTTCCCGATGATGGAATCTTCGCTCTAGAAGGAGAAAATCGCTGGCAACTCTTCTTCGACGGGCGTCAAACAAAAGGGGGAACGGGATAGGAATGCTTCGGTCGATCCTATCGACGAACACACCCCCATAGCAAGAAGGCTGAACTTCGAAGTCACCAACAACGCCGCTGAATATGAAGCTTGCATAGCCGGGTTGGAAGCCGCCCTTGAAAGAAATATCAAGGAATTGGAGGTGTACGGTGACTACGCCTCATCATCAATCGTGTCTCTAACAAATGGAAGACCGTGGATCCGGGTTTGCGTAAGTATCATGCTTACATGGAAGAGTTAGTAACTCAATTCAAAGAAATCGGCTTTCATTACTCGCCAAGAGACCGAAACAGTTCGCAGATGCTCGGCTACACTAGCCTCTCTTGTCGAAATACCCGAAGGAAAGTCTCGTTAAACCATTCGTAGTCGGGAGAAGAGAAAACCCCGCCTATTGCTTCGAAATTGAAGCGGAAGCCGAACCGATCAATGATCCCCGGTACACTCGTATTTACCAAGACTCTGAAGGATGGCGAGGCCTCTTTCAAAAACGAAGATGGGAATATAAAGAAGGAATCAAAGCAAAGAGTCTCTCACTGAAGCGGCTCGCCTCCCATTATGTTCTTTTGGGAAACATGTTATACAAAAACGTTATCAAGGCCCCCTCCCGCGATGTATCGCAAACAAGAGGCTACCGAACTCATGAAAGAAATACATGGTGGTACTCGCGGCCCTCACATGAATGCTCGAGCTCGATGCAAATCATACCGAGAATGGGGTATTTTTGGATCACCATGGAAGCCGACCGCATCCAGCTTTGTCAAAAGCCGCGACAAATGTCGCCGATACTCAAATCTTAATCACTTGCCTCCTCACGAGTTATTATACCGCATGACAACCCCTTGGCCTTTCGTCACTTGGGGAATTGATGTCATAGGCAAAATCACACCATCAGCAAGAACGGCCACGAGTTCGCCCCGGTAGCCGTGGATTATTTCACCAAGTGGGTTGAAGCTAAGTCCTACAAAATCCTCAATTCAAAGAAAGTTGCCCTCTTCATCAAAGAAAACATCATGTGCCGATACGGGTTGCCGGCCGAAATCATTTCGTATAATGGATCCCACTTCGAAGGGGAATGTGAAAAGCTGCCGCGGAATTCCGAATAACCCGTCACAAGTCATCTCCCTACAGCCCCAAACCAACGGAGCCGTCGAGCAAAGCAAACAAGACTCTGGAAAATATCATCCGGAAAATGGCCAGTCCAAGGTAGAGATTGGCCCGAGAAGTTACACTGGCACTCGGGGCTACGTAACATCGCCGAACGGCAACCGGGGAAACACCGTTTGCCCTCACATACGGAATGGAAGCCGTACTCCCAATCGAGCCGGAAATACCTCGCTCCGTATACCGCCGGAAAGCCGATCAACGAGGTCGAATGGCTCCAGTCGCCATGACGAATTGGCCCTACCGGACGAACGCCGACCGAAGGCCATGGAACACATCCGGCCTACCAAGGAAGGATGGCCAGAGCATTCGACAAGAAAGTAAAGCATCGGGAGATCCGAGAAGGTGATCTCGTTCTAAAAGAAAAGCCCCAACCCGTATCAACCCTCTCGGCAAATGGGAGCCCGTATGGGTCGGGCCATATGTCGTCCGTAAGATCTTCTCCGAGGAGCCATGCAACTTGCGGACCTCGACGGAATCCCTTTGTACACCCAAGAATGGTGACAAGCCGCGCAGATACTACGCGTAAAAAAAAAAAACAAAAAAAAACAAAAAAAAACAAAAACAAAAAAAAAACAAAAAAAGAGTGCTAAAAAGAGTAATACCCAACTAGGTTAGAAACCCGAAAAGGGCGGCCTAGGTAAAAACAGGTTGCACCAAAAAAAAAAACAAAAAAAGAGTGCTAAAAGAATAATACCCAACTAGGTTAGAAACCCGAAAAGGGCGGCCTAGGTAAAAAACGAGGGTTGCACTAAAAAAAAAAAAAAAAAAAACAAAAAAAAAAAAAAAAAAAAAAAACAAAAACAAAAAAAAACAAAAAAAAAAGAGTGCTAAAAAGAGTAATACCCAACTAGGTTAGAAACCCGAAAAGGGCGGCCTAGGTAAAAAACAGGGTTGCACCAAAAAAAAAACAAACAAAAAAAAAAACAAAAGATAGTTCACCGAGTTGAACTACGAAGACCTGAGCTCCTCAAAATGAGGGGAACGTAGGCAATGGAAACGGTTCGGTCTAAAGCACAAATAAAAGCCATACTTTGGCATCAATACAATTGATCGACCATGAAAGCGTCTCGAAAAACTCTAAAGCAATTCAAATATTCATTACAAGTTAAAAGCTCTTTGATGAGTCTAAGCCCGATTCATTCCTACAACCGGCAACCTCGCTAAAAGGAAAACTAAGATACATAATCAAACTAATGTGTCTCATGGCAAGAAAGGGATACTTGGAAACCTCGTAGTCACTCCAAGCCACTCGCATCGGCCTCTCCCTTCTTCTTCCCCTCCGAGTCTTTCTCTTCCGAACCGGAAAAATGCCTGCATTCCTCCTACCAAGCTCTGGTATAGGAACAGTGGTCTATCAAACCAGCCTGTCAGGGCCTTAGTAGCCCTAGCGTCATCCCTCATCTCCTCGTAACCTAGCCGGTAACATAGGAGCCCTCCTCTCCTGTCTCTTGATGTAAGCCTCATAATCCGCCACGCGTCTCCGCTCTGTCATGAGGATTGGCCCTCGCCTCGGCCCTCCTCCTCTCGTAAACAGCCCGGTCCTCCGCACCCATAATGGCCTCACGCCGCCTCAAAATAGCCACCTCGAGTCCCTCCTGCATGCCTCTCATACCAATCCAGTACCAAGTGGTCAGAACACCGGCCTCTGACGCCCGAGAATAACCCGAGGAGGAAAGGCATCATACCTCCATGCTCGGGAAAGAAATGGAAACACCGAGGGATCATCCATGGAAACAGGAGCCACCACCCCGGTAGCTACATCATCAAAACCTCCAAAGGAACTCCGCTCCAAGCCAAACCGTCTTAAGACCAGTAGCCGAATGTAGAAACCGGACTCGAGAAAGCCCCGGAAGCATAACCACATGGGACCCGTCCCGAAGCACTCTACGAGTCTCCACCCGCCAATGAGGCACCGACCATCTGATATCTTCGCCCGGCAACCCGCCATCCAACGCTCCCACGAGCCCCGATCATCAAAATCTACATCAACACCTCTCCCGGCAAAAGTCCAAGGCTCGATCATATCGAGGTTTCCCGAAGAACCCCCAAACGCTCCATCGCCCACGGTGGTCAAGAGAAACGGGCCGCCCTACGCATATACCGTCTCCCGGTAGCTAATCTGTCGAGAGCATGGAAGGTCTCCCCAAGATCAAAGGAATGACATCTCTCGCCCGAGCGGCAATGAACAACAACATCCAAAGAAAGCTCGATGGCAGATCCCAAAGGAATAGACCATGAACAAAGTGCCGAACATGCAAAGTGCAAAGGCATCCCAATAGGCGTCATCCACCAAGCCTAAGCCCCTAAATCTGTCTGGGAAGACCGGAATATCAAAATGGTCGGGACCGCGGATCATGCCTCGTGCTTCCTCCGGGAAAGATGAAGAAGGTTGCACAACTTGTCAACGAAAGAAGCTCCTCCTGGACAAAGGAATTGCTATCTCCTCCACCTCCGAACCTCCAAGCAAGGCCCGAAATTCTTCCATGCCGGAACAATCTCGTTGAAGGAAATGCAAAAGACATGCCTTCTAGTATCCCAAAACGAAGAAGAAGCCCTTAAGAGGTCATAATCCGGAACCAATTCTTTGAGAGACCACAAGCATCGTACCTTGTACCGTTCTTCAAAGAAAGACCTTCTCTCATGCATAATTTCCTGGACCAATCCTTGAACTTGTTGAAAATGACATTTGGGACTCTTGGGACAATTTTGAGGGAGCTTTTCTAAGGCTTTCCATGGTTTTTTCTCTCTTCCTCCCCAAAAATGGCCGTTTGGGCCGGAGGTTGAAGAAGATATTTGAATTTGAAATAAAGCAAAGCCATTTAAAGCAAAATCAAAGGACAAAGGTCGATGCCGTCCCCATCCGCGCGGATACGTTTGCTCCCCATCGAAAAATCTCGCAATGTCCAAGCCGCTACACCAAAAGGGAATATTCCGTCCCGGTTGCTCGAAACTTGTGCAAAAACCCTCCCCAAACCAGTCCATATACCAAACACCCATGCAAAAAAAAAAAACAAGGCTCATGCAACACTGCATTCATATTGCATTGCATTCATAAAATAAAATCCTAAATTCTTACATTCCAAAAAAAAAAGAGGGAGTGTGCATAAAAAAAAAAACAAACAAACATAAATAAAATCCTAAATTATTACATCCAAAAAAAAAAATGTGCATGATCTGTACAAATCTAAATCTCAAAAAAAAAAAATCAATCGGAGTCTCCAAAGACCCGATGTCTCCCCGCCCTCTTGCGACTCGGGCCCGCCTCGTCAGAGCCCCGAAAGTCTCGGGCTCGAATCGTCCTCATCTCCGTAAAGAGGCTCGTCGGGACCAACCGGCACACTCGATAGGGTAAAACCTGCATCCCCGAAGAAATCGAATCCGAAGGTGAAGGCGTCCGACTTCGAACATACGGAGACGACCCACCATGCCGCCGAGACGTGTCCTCGCCCGTGCGGATCCCCAAGAATGACGTGATCCGAAGGCAGTGCCGCGCGGTGATCAATGAGAGGAGAAAGAGGGGTCTCGGAAGAAGTCTCCGAGGGAATAGGAGAAGCCTCCCGTCGGACAGGTGCCGGCCGTGGTCTCCTCGCCCTAGCCTGAGGTGCCCCGCAAGCAACCATCCTCCGTATGAATCTCTTAGCCCCGATCACTTGCTTCGTCAGTGTCTCGACGACCACCTCCGAAAACTGCACAAAAGCAAAAGCGTCAAAAAAAAAGAAGAAGTGATGCTAAAGATGATGAAACAAAAGAAAGAAAAGAAGGAGAAAAGGTGGAGCCATACCTTCATACCCGGACGAGGCCGGAAAGCTCGCAGAAGCCGCTCGGGCTGAGGGATCTGCACCCTCAATCGGACCCCATCCTGGACATAGGAAAAATCCGTTCGAGGGTACCGCGGGATCCCAAGCCCCTCCCTCTCCAAAACCTGAGGCATCCTCAGCCTCCTCAAGACGAACGTCGCATATGGCTCGATCGCCACGAAGTCCGAGAAGTGCTGGCCTGCTCGGTAATCGTCCCAGTCACGGACCGATCGCTCGGGTGCATCATATCGGCGGGAGGCTCCACCGGTGTCCTCAAAGGCGAGTTCACGCCATGCCGGCGCGTCACCCTCTCTCCTGATAGTAGACGTCGCAAGTCGCCCTCAAAATCCTCCGCCGCACCGCCCGCATCTCGCCCTTCGCCGCGCTACTTCAAAGCGATCCTGTGGGAAGAATATCATCCCCTCATCCGTCTCGGCCTCCGTCAAAGGAAGGCAATCCGCGTACCGAGAGTCGTACGCCCCGGAGCTTATCTTCTCCCGGGCATGCTTGGACCAAGATCGCATGGCCGGATACGCCCGACGTACGCCTCAGCCGCCTCCACACCGTGACGTGGAAAAACTCCAACGCCCATACCGCGAAAGGTAAAAATCCAATCAATCCAAAGTGCAAATAAAAGTGCGTGCTCAAAGGAAAGAGGGAAAGCAAAAAGAGAGCTTATACCTCCAGAGCAAACTCGAAGCAAGATAGGAGCTCACAGCCTTCCGGCTGTATCTATCAAGAGCGAAGTACAGCCACTCGCCCGGCCTCCCCAGAAATATCTCCAACCGTCTCCATGTCCTCCAAGGACCTCAAGAAGGCAAAGACCGTCCCCTCAAAGATGCCCAAAGAGTGTGCTCGAAAAAGCAAACCACAAGAAGGCCCCGGCACCGATTGGCGCTTATCCTCTCCTCCCCACCTCATAACTCGCTATGGTCTCCACGATCTTGCCGTAGACCACGGCATACTCCATCCCCATCCCCTTTTGGGAATAGGGGAAAATCCAAGAAGAGCTCGCAGACGCATCGCTGTAGCCATCTCTCCACTCAATGCTGCGTCCATTGAAGGACAGACCCGTGATCGCAGCATAGTCAGAAGGCGTAACCGTAGCCTCGCCCCAGAAGAAGTGAAAGGTGTGGGTCGCGTCCCACCAGTGCTGCGCTAGAGCGAACATCAAGCCCTTGCACTTAGGGAACTTGACCAGTCCCCTCAAGCACTCGACGAACTCCCAGAGCCCCGTCTCGACAACAATCTGTCTCGGACTCGGCAAAGCTCCTCGGCCCGCATCCGGAAGCCGATCCCACAAGTCAATCACAGACTCCACCGATCCTCGAGTCTTCATCTTGTTCAGTTGCTCCGTCACAAAACGATTTCCGCCCTGTAAAAAAAAAAGAGAGAAAATGTCAAAAGATTTCGACAGCATAACAGCATACAATGAGCATAGCCCCATTTTTCTCGCATGAAAGAAAACAATTTGCAAGTCCCAATGCATTCATCAAAAAAAAAAAAAGAGGATGCATTCCTACGGAAGTAAAAACTCCGTCCCATTTTCAAAAAAAATGCATACATGCATATCATCCATCTTACATACAACGGGAGGAAAAATCCGTCCCACTTTTCAAAAAAAAAATCCTAAACATACATACATCTCATATTGGCAAAATGCCCATTCTTTCCAAACAAAATGCATGCATTGCATCATCATTCATCAATATCAATATTCAATATTCAAAAAAAAAATTCAAAAATCATCCAAAAATTTCAAACAAGAAATCGACAAGAGGATCAAGAGGATTCGAAATATACCGTTCGGATATGCGGATCCGAAGCCCAATGTTGCCAAGCATCGGGATAATGCTCCTCCGCAACCGATTGCGAAAGATTGTAATGCCTCCTCATCCGGACGAGCTCCAATCGCCTCTCCGCTATGGGACCACGTCCTTGGCCTTGAAAAGCGCCTTCCCCGTGTTCCATTGCTTGAAAAATTGAAGAAAACGGACGAATTTTGAAGCTCCTAGGCCAACAATGGCGGCTCTGCTCTCTCCCCCTCTCGTCTGTGTTCAAAAAATTGAATAGGGAAGAAGAAGGGCGTTGGCCCCATTAATACCCCTGACTTTCCATCCCTATCCGCGCGGATAGGATTGCAAGGGTCAAAATGACCCTTTTGCCCCTTAAAATTTCAGGACTCTGCAATTCAGTCCCCAACTTGACAGAGTTAACCAAAGTTAACCAAAGTCAACCCCTTTCAAGAAAATTACCCCCGGCAGTAAAACGTAAGACCGAGTGCCCCGAGAAAGATAACGAGATCCCGTATCTTTCATCAAAATTTACCCCCGGCAGTCAAACGTAAGACCGAGTGCCCCGAGAAAGATAACGGATCCCGTATCTTTCATCAAAATTACCCCCGGCAGTCAAACGTAAGACCGAGTGCCCCGAGAAAGATAACGAGATCCCGTATCTTTCATCAAAATTACCCCCGGCAGTAAAACGTAAGACCGAGTGCCCCGAGAAAGATAACGGATCCCGTATCTTTCATCAAAATCATTCCTCAAGAAACGTAAGACCGAGTGCCCCGAGAAAGATAACGGATCCCGTATCTTTCATCAAAATCATTCCCGGCAGTAAAACGTAAGACCGAGTGCCCTGAGAAAGATAATGAAATCCCATATCTTTCATCAAAATCATCCAACGGCAGTCAAACGTAAGACCGAGTGACCCGAGAAAGATAACGGATTCCGTATCTTTCATCAAAATTATCCACGGCAGTCAAACGTAAGACCGAGTGCCCCGAGAAAGATAACGGATCCCGTATCTTTCATCAAAATTATCCACGGCAGTCAAACGTAAGACCGAGTGCCCCGAGAAAGATAACGGATCCCGTATCTTTCATCAAAATTATCCACTAGCTCAAACGTAAGACCGAGTGCCCCGAGAAAGATAACGGATCCCGTATCTTTCATCAAAATTATCCACGGCAGTCAAACGTAAGACCGAGTGACCCGAGAAAGATAACGGATTCCGTATCTTTCATCAAAATTACCCCCGGCAGTCAAACGTAAGACCGAGTGCCCCGAGAAAGATAACGAGATCCCGTATCTTTCATCAAAATTGCCCACGGCAGTCAAACGTAAGACCGATTTCCCAGATGAATACGTCTGATTTTCCCCAGCAAAGGCTAACGAAATCCCCAGCAAAGTTAACGGAATCCCAAAAGCCAACGAAATCTCGAGTAGTGCTCGAACTACGAAAGGGCTTGATTCCCACTAGGGATACGTAGGTAGCCTATCATTAGGTCCAGCCCCTCGACCAAAACGGTCACCCTCTCCTTCGGCAGCAGACAAAGTCCACCGAAAGGCCATTTCAAATTAAGGTCCGAGGCGCCTAAAAAGCCATCATCATTAAGGTCCGAGGCGCCTAAAAAGCCATCTTCAAGGTTCGAGGCACCTAAAACGCCATCATTAAGGTCCGAGGCGCCTAAAAAGCCATCATCATCAAGGTCCGAGGCGCCTAAAAAGCCATCTTCAAGGTTCGAGGCACCTAAAACGCCATCTCCAAGGTCCGAGGCGCCTAAAAAGCCATCTCCAAGGTTCGAGGCACCTAAAACGCCATCTCCAAGGTCCGAGGCACCTAAAACGCCATCTCCAAGGTTTGAGGCACCTAAGACGCTATCACTAGAAAGCGATAAATCGCAATCATCCCCAGCATAGACCGAAAATGGTCATTCCTATCCCCAGCAGAGCGGATAGCCATCAGACCAAAAATGGTCATCTCTTATCCCCAGCAGAGTTTCTCTCCAAAGAACCGACCGAGAACTCGCTCATCAGTTCGAGGCACCTAAAACGCCATCATCTCCTGTGGTCAAAGACCCGAACTACGATCGGCTTGATTCCCATTCGGGATACGTAGGTAGCCTATCGCTAGGTTCGACCACCCGATCACTCGATCATCCCGCCAAGTATGGAGCCTTACTCTTATCGACGACCCCGCTTCCTTCGAAAGCGCCGTCGCCGAGGGGCTACTGTAAGTGCTCCAATTTGAGCTTGTTAGAATTTTCGTTAGAAAATTAACGAAAGTTATAACATTTCTAACAATTCCTAACTATCCTAACATTTCTAACAAAGTGAGGGTAAAATGGGCATTGTTATTTAAGGTTAAACCTTAAAAAGAATCTCAAAAAGAAAAACAAATGAAGAAAACCAAATATAGCAAGGGAAACAAAAACTCGGCCGGTCAATTTGAATTTTGAAAAAGATTATTCTTCTTGTCCAAAGCCGAAGCCGCATTTAATGAACAGTGCACGCCGCCGATCCTATCCGCGCGGACAAGTATGTAATTTTCAGAGGGCTATAAATTGAGCCCTCCAATACAAAAATAAGAAGGAAGAACACAATAGCAACGAAGTTACGGCGAAATATAGAGAGAAAACAGTGAGAATTCTCAAGAATTGTCACCTTTTTCTTTCCAATCTTTCCCAACTCATATTCATCCACTCACTCTCATATTAAAGCCCTAAACACTCATACACTCAAGCCAAACACTCAAGAACACAAGGAAGATTGGTAAACCCTCCTCTTCCTAACCCTAAATCTCATCCATGCATGCATCTTCAAACTACAAAATGTAGTTCTTTCATCTTTTTTCTCTAGATCTAAGAAGATCACCATGGAAGACCATCTCCATGGATGATCTTCTACAAAGATCAACATTATTTTCAAAGCTTTTCTTTCTTACTTGCAAAAATGCACTTTCAAAACCCTAAAAAACCATTTTCAAGCACTAAATCTTGATTTCAAAGGGTAAAATCCCCCTCCCCAAGCAAATGAAATGCTTAGTCCTAATGTACCCCAAGGATGGTTTGGTATAGTTGATTCACCACTAAAATGTCTAGTGATCACTAACCAAAACCTAGGGAAATGGGGACAAGCATGGATGCAAAACTCCCCTTAAAATCTTGTTTTCTTTCTTGGAAAGTTGCTGTCCAGTAGCAATTTTCCCAGACCTCAGTCCATGGTCTTAAATTTTGGACACAGATGAACTTGGAATTTGGTGTTGACTACAAAACACTTTTTGTAGCCAACATCCAGAGCTTTCCAGAAATATTTTTAATTTATTTTTTGGGTGAGTAAAACTCCTCTTTTCAATTTTTCTTTCAGAGGCTAGTTCATCAGCTTCTGGGAATCCAGATCTCATATCTGAGGTTTCCAGAAGGTTTTGACCCCTCAAATCTTCTCCAAAATGGAAATTTCTTTCACACAAAGTTTATTCAAGGAGTCTAGAGAAACTTTCATTCTCTGAGTTTATCCAGACTATGAAGTTTTAGGACCCTTGAATCCATTTCAAAATCAGGTGTCTGCTGCCATTTTCTTCTGGCAGAAGTGACTTCTCAACTTCAAAAGGTTTTTTGAGTACCAAATCTCAAACCAAAAATTCTCCAAAAAATCATGGGATCAGTTTAAAGTCTTAAAAAGACATCCCAATTTTTACTTTTTCCAGTTTCAACTTATTTTGGCCAAAACACACACACACACACACACACACAAATGATTTTCAGCTTGGAAGACTCGTTTTTACGAGGCGCGTCGGGTGCACACTAACGTCCTTCCCGACGCGTAACATGACCTCCGAACCTAAATCTCTGATCTCGGGCTTTTTTCAAAGTTTTGCCCTTCAAAATTAAAATGGCGTGGCGACTCCGTTTTTTCCGGTTTTATTTGGTTTTTCAAAGAAACGCAAAAATCGAATTTTTCCCGCGAAAAAGGCAACACATCGTTACAAGTAGGCGGGAGTTGCGCGCCAGGTTATTTTGAAGGGTTTGACTGCCTTTCCTACAGGGATTTCAACCAAAGAGGCGAGTGTAGCCAATGCATTAGCAAAGCGATTTTTGTCTCCAGGAAGATAGTGGAACGAGATATCCTGAAATTGTTGCACCAACTCTTGGAGGTGGGCGTTGTATCTTTGAAGAGTTGGATATTGGATCCTCCACTTCTTCAGTGTCTGATTGATGATCAATTGGGAGTCCCCAAATACCTCAAGTTCAATCACGTTGCGCTCTAGGGCTGCCTTAAGCCCCGCTATGCAAGCTTCATATTCTGGGGTGTTGTTGGTGGCGTCAAAGTCAAGACGTATTGCTAGTGGAGTATAGATGTCATCGGGATCTACTAACAACATTTCGATGCCGAATCCTTTCTTGTTGACTGCGCCATCGAAAAATAATTGCCACTTTGCCACTTATTTTCGTCTTCTATACTCATGATGTCTTCATCAGGGAATCGCGGGTCTTCCCCCTTCACTTAGTTGCAAGGAAATTTGGCCAACTGATCTGGGAATACACTCCCCCCGATGGATTTCTGAGTGACGTAAGTGATATCATATCTCGCGAGCATGAAGTACCATTTAGCCAGTCTCGAAGACAAATTTGATTTGTCTAGGATGTACTTCAAAGGATCCATTCTTGCAATGAGATGAACCGGGAAGGCTTCCATATAGTGCTTTAGTCTTTGTGATACCCAGACAAGAGCAGCGCAAGATTTGTCAAGTGGAGTAGTTAGTTTCACTGCCTTCTGACGAAGTAGATTGCATTCTCTGTGTGTGAAGCAGGCTGTTCTTGAGCGAGCATAGCCCCTAGCGCATTGTCAGTAACTGTGAGGTATAGATTTAAGGGCTTTTCCTTGTGCGGTGGAACTAGGATGGGTGGGGAAATGCTTCTTGACATTCCTCGGTCCACTCTTGAGGTGCATTTTTCTTAATAGCTATAAGATAGGATCGCACATTGTAGTCAGTTGATTGATGAATCAACTGATGTATTGGAGTCTGCCCATGAATCCCTTTACTCCTTTCTGTGTTCTGGGTGGAGGCATGTCTATGATGGCCTTTATCTTGGCGGGGTCTGCTTCTATGCCACGCTTGGTGACCATATACCCTAAGACTTTCCCTTTGACCACTCCGAATGAGCATTTTGCGGGGTTGAGCCTCCTCTTGTGTTGTCTCAGTCGATTGAAGAATTTTATGAGAACTCTGAAGTGCTGACCATCTGTCCCTTTTGAGTAGATAATCATGTCGTCCAGGTATACCTCTATTTCCTTGTGGATCATGTCATGGAATAGTGTCGTGACTGCCCTTTGGTAAGTAGCCCCAGCGTTCTTGAGACCAAATGGCATGACCGTATAACAGAACGTCCCCCAAGGTGTGGTGAATACTGTTTTGTGCTGATCCTCCTCTGCCATGAGGATTTGGTTATACCCTGTGAAAATGTCTATGGCTTAGAACAAGTGAGGTGAAACTCACAAGGTGAGACGAAACTCACAAGTATTGTCTTTAGTGTTGGCAACACTAACAACAACACATACACCAATTCTAGAGAAACACAAATCAATAGAAATAAATATAAATTGCAGCGGAAGAATTAAAGCAATACACAAGAATATAATTTTTATCAAGTTATATAAATATATAACTTGATGGGTGCCACAAGGGCAAGACCTTTCTATTAATAATATGAATTCAATACAAGGTCGAAGAAGTTCCTTAATGATAAACGAACCCTGATATAAGGAACAACATATACACGAATTCTCTCTGAAAATAAACACTCAAAACCTCACAAAAATATAAAAATCTATATGAAATTCTCGAGTGTTGGACTGAGTGTTGCCGACACTTGAATGGCAACACTTGAGAGCAGAATTCTACTTCTTGTGCAGATTTGCATTTTCTGAATTGGATGATCTTCAATGAAGATCCACTGCACTATTTATAGGCCAGAAAGTCTTGGAGCCTACTCAAAATGATCAGCAACAGCTTGGAGTTTGTTTCCTCCATTTTAGCCTTCTCGCCTCTTTTGTAGGAGACCTAGTCTTCTCTTGCTTCTCTTGGTTGTACCTCTCAGCTTTGAATGCCTTGTACTCTGACTTGTTCTCCCCCTGAATAGCTGAATAAAATATCTTTTTGCTTGGACATTAATTAAACAAATAAATACATGTTTATTTGTTAATTTTCTCCTCTTCTTTCGTGATTCACGCCTAGGAAGTTTATGTTGATCTTTTCAAGCTCATTTTAAGCAGACTAACTCCTGTTATTTAAACATTAATTTCCACACTTTTATTTGTGAAAAATACAGTAACTATCTCAGTGTTTCCAAATCCAAATGGCATCACTTGTGGCAACACCAGTGGCAACACTGGTTTGCAACACTTGGGACAACATTCATGGCAACACATGATCTTAACATTAAAAATCTCCCCCTTAGTTACTGATTTCTTCACAAAATCCAATGTGATGATCTTTACAAACCAGTTAGTCAAACTTAAATAAAAAAGAAAATGCCATGTGATGAATAGTGGCAACATCAATCTTCAGACAATGTTTGAAAATATTTTTCATCAAAGTATCACACTCACACGAGTGGCAACATCAATCTTCAGGCAAATGAAGTCACATAATTTCTAATTATCTCCCCCTTAATACGAAATTAATAACCAAAATAATTATTAAAATCTTAAAACTACCATCCATCCATTCAACAAAAACATCCACCCAAGTTTGAAGAAAATTCCAGCCGAAACAAAGAAAAAAAAATAGAAATTGAAATTGTTTACAAACCAAAATAAAAACAATTAACATTGTTTTTGTTACCAAATCACCAAAATCAAGAACCATTCGAACCAACCACCATCAACCTGCATTTTCAGCTCCTTCACCTCCCTCTGCTGTACCACCAGGTCCAGCTCCATCTCCAGCTCCATCATCACGCCTTAGTGGCCGATCTCCCCCTATTTTGGAAGAAATCAAATCTACCATTTTCATCATGTCAGTACGCATGTCCAGCCATCCCTGAATTACTGAGTCAATGTGCTTCACCTGACTATTGAAAAAATTAAGTACCATAGCAGCATCAACCATTACAGGAGCAGTGTTGCCAGAAGTGTTGCCAGTTTCAGGGGCGACACTTGGGGCGACACTCGTAGCAGGGGCAGCCAATGGAGGAGCATCTGTAACCAAAACCCATGGCAAATCTCTGTGCCTATCACCCTCAGTAAAGTGTTTGCTAATTCTGTAATAGACTGGTTGTTCAGAGATAGAATCGGCATTCCAAGGCTTAAGGTTTTGGTACACAAGAACTTTGAAAATAAGGGAAGGGAAAATGAAGGAGAAAGTCTTTTTCTTCTTGGCCCATGCAGCTAGGTGAGCAAATACTAGTCTCCCAAAGTTAACTCTTTGTTTCTTGCCTAGTTTGTATAACAAATTAGCTTGCTCAAATGTTACCGTGGTCTCATTGGCCGTAGGTAACCAATTTGTTATACGTATCTTGTGAAGCACGCTAAACAAAGAAGTGAGATGGGTAGACTTAAAATGTTCAGTCCAAATGGTAATTCTCCCACTAGTTAAAAAGGTGGCTAAGGCATTAGGATCAAATTCCAAACTCTCAACTTCGACATTAGGGAGGCCGAACGCTTTGTTGATGATCAAGGGATTAAAATCATAGATATTGCCCCTAACAAAGATCTTTCCATAATGAGGGGTATTCCTATCATCAATATTCTCCCTAAGATGAGCATAAAAATTCCTAACCACACTTTCAATGTAACCGGACACTTTCACAATCGTAGGTAAAAAGTTTCTATCTTCCAAAAACTTATACACTCCTAACTCCTTGAATTGAGTCACATACATATTCCTTTTATTCAGAATTTTCTTATCAGAATCTTGAACAAACTTATGTAAGCTTGAATCACTATAAAATTCCTCGAAAAGAAATGGACGTTCATAATAACCAAATGACTCATAATCTGACTTTGAATCCTGAGAGGGAGTAGGAGTGTGTACCTCAGGCCATGAAAAGGAGAATACGAAGGAGAACTCGAATGTGCTTTGGACTTGGCAGCAGGTGTTGCTTCAGGTGTTGCTATTGGATCGGCAACACTTGGGGCGACACTGTCAGAAATTTTCTGTTTCTTCTTGATCTTGGACTGAGCTTCAGCAAGAGTTTCCTCATCTTCCAACCAAGCTTCTTCATCCTCATCAGAAGATGATGAGATCTCCTTAGTTTCTTTAAAAGCTGGGTCCGAACCTTCCTCGGACGAAATTTTGAGTGAAGAGCTTGAGCTATCCTCCACATTGACAGGATCATTAGCAGTGTTGGAAGGTATCTTGGACCTAAACAACGTCTTGATCCTTTCAGATTGTCGACGCACACCACCCCTAAATGACGAAGAGGCATCAACCGCCTTCCTCTTCTTGGTTTTCTTTTGAGGGGCGAAGGTGAGCTCAATTGAGGGGGTAGCTTCTAGAAGGTTTAAAGGAATGGGAATTTGAGATGGATCATAGACAATAATGTCTAAAGATGGTGAGGTTGAGTGTGTGGTCGAGAATGTCGTAGGAGATATCTCCATGGGAACGGCGACATTGGAGGCGACACTTGAGGGGGATAAGGGCGAAATCTCCATGGGAGAAGAAATTTGGGAAGTATTTTTAGGGCTAGCCATGGAAATTGAGAGAAGAACGAGGAAGAAGAAGGGAACAGGGAAAGGGTTTGGTTCGCCTAGAGAGAGAGAGCAAGAAGAGAGAGAGAGGGTTTAGAGAGGGGAAAGGGTTTTAATGAGTGAATAGTAAGGAGGTTTGATTTGATTTGACAAGTTCAAATTTAATTAACCTCCTTTTATCTCTAAAAAACCCAACAAACTCAAAGCTGTTATCCGTCATTTTTATAAAAAAATTCCTTTTTTTTTTTTTTTAATTTTTTAATTTTTATAATTTTTTTTTAAATAATATAATAACTAAACATAATTTAAGTAATATCCATAAAATTGTGTTTTTCAAAATTCAAAGAGATGAATTTTAAAAAATAGATATTAAAAAATTACACTTAGTTTGACAAAATAAATATTTTTGCTAAAAACCTTTTAAATTTCACAAACTCTAAATATAAGAAAATAGACTTTTGGAAATTTAAAATTTAATTAACAAAAACAGAAATAAGAAAAATAAAAAAAAATTATTGTAGTATCTACTAATGTGTTACTAGCAATGTTGCGTGACACACAAGGCAACATTTTTAAATAAAATCCCCTTGATATTTTTTCAACATATATAACTTGTCATTCCTTAGGCAATTTTTAAGCAAGTTTTACACATTCTTTATTTACAAGGAAGCATCGTAGTAGCGAGCTCCGTGCCCCGAGTTTTTTATAAACGTGTAAAGCTATATGTAGTAAGTTTTATACCTTTCAAGTAGGGTACACTGTAGTAGCGAGCTCCATGTCCCTAATACTCAGTATAAAACAACTACATTATACTCTCTTTGGGAATATTTTAACACACTTTGCCTTTTTTTTTTTTTAATATCAACATAATATAAGTGACTTTGTCACTTTAAGCACAAAGGGGTATTTTATAAAAAAAAATGTTAACCTTAAGTATAAACACATACTAGAACAAAAAAGTCAGTAAATGCCCCCCATTTGGGATTAAACTAACTAATTTTTTTTATTTTTTATTTTTAAATAATAATATTCAACAAATACAGAGTGTTGCTGTCAGTGTTGGCAACACTGACGGCAACACTTGAAACAACAGATTTATAGAAAGAATAAACCAAGAGATTTTTTAAAACTTGAAAATCTCTCATGGTCTAAGGCTTTGGTCAAAATATCAGCAAGTTGATGTTTTGTATCAATATGCTCTATTTGGATCAATTCCTTTTCTACTAAATCTCTTAAAAAATGATGGCAGATATCAATGTGCTTAGTGCGTGAGTGTTGTACAGGGTTTTTGGAAATATTTATAGCACTCAAATTGTCACAATACATGGTCAAGATATTACTATCAAGACCATAGTCGTCAAGCATGTGTTTCAACCATATTAGTTGCGAACAACAACTCCCGGCTGCCACATATTCAAATTCAGCGGTCGAGAGAGAGACACAGTTTTACTTGCGACTGTACCATGACACTAGATTATTACCCAAGAAAAAACAACCCCCACTAGTGCTATTTCTATCATCTATATCCCCTGCCCAATCAGAGTCACTAAACCAACTAAGTTGGTATTAGTGTCTTTGGTGAACCAGATTTCCAATTCACTTGTCACAGACACATACTTGATGATTTTCTTGACAGCATTTAGGTGAGAAATTTTAGGAGCGGATTGATATCTAGCACATACACCTACGCTGAACATAATATCGGGACGACTGGCAGTAAGATAAAGAAGACTACCTATCATGGATCTATACAGAGTTGGGTCAACATCCTCCCTTGCCTGATCTTTGGTTACCTTAAGAGATGATCCCATAGGTATTTTAGAGCTCTTTGCACTCTCCAATCCAAATCTTTTCACCAGACTCTTAGCATACTTGCTCTGAGAGATAAAGATTCCATCATCTGACTGTCTCACCTGCAATCCTAGGAAATAATTAAGTTCTCCTATCATGCTCATCTCAAACGTTGATGTCATAGCTTCCACAAAATTTTGTAAACATGTTTTAGATGTGGAACCATAAACTATGTCATCAACATAGATCTGAGCAATGACAAGCTCTTTATTTTCCCTAAGAATAAATAATGTCCTATCGGCTTCTCCTCTAACAAATCCATATTCAAGCAGGAAACTTGTTAGACGCCCATACCATGCACGAGGAGCTTGTTTCAAGCCATATAAGGCTTTATTAAGTCTGTATACATAGTCTGGGTGGAATGGGTCTTCAAACCCTTTAGGTTGCTCAACATAGATCTCTTTATCTAAGTACCCATTCAAGAATGCCGCTTTGACATCCATTTGGTGTAATGTGATTTTGAGGTAGCAGGCTATAACAAGAAGAAGTCTTATTGACTCAATTCTAGCCACAGGTGCAAAGGTCTCGTCAAAGTCGATTCCTTCCACTTGTGTATAGCCTTGAGCCACAAGACGAGCTTTATTACGAACAATATTACCCAATTCATCAGATTTGTTTTTGTAAATCCATTTAGTTCCAATAATGTTAGTATTTAAAGGACGTGGAACTAAACACCAAACCTCATTGCGAGTAAATTGTTCAAGCTCTTCTTGTATAGCTTGAATCCAGAATTTATCATTTAAAGCCTCAATCACATTTTTTGGTTCAAGAGAGGAAACAAAACAGGAGTGTTTTACCTGAGAGTATGTGGAGGACATACACACATACCTAACCATATCTCTGTAGTCTACTGGCTCCTTATTTCTTGTTCGAACCCCTTCATTAACATCACCAATTACTTGAGTAATGGGATGATAATATCTAATACGAGCCGGGGATCTCTCCCCGCCTTGATGGTATACCAATCCATCTTGTTCTTTCCGAGTCACTGCTCTCGTAATTTTCAGCCACTGTTTCTGCTTCTCCTGTGTTGCCTCGTGTGTTGCCATTTCGTGGGCAACACTCGGGGCAACACTTGAATCTCGTGGCTGCACCGGCCGACCGCTCTGTTCCAGCCCTCTGTTCGACTTCTTCCAGCAAGGTTAGAGGTATATTATCATCTGGTTCTCCAGTAGTACTCAAGTAATCGTTAAATTCAATATTTACCGATTCTTGAATTACTTTTAACCTCAAATTATAGACCCGATAAGCATGACTGTTTTGAGAGTAGCCCAGAAATATGGCTTTGTCACTCTTAGAATCAAGTTTTCCTAAGTATTCCCAGTCATTTAAAATGTAGCACAAACACCCAAATACATGAAAATAGTGAACCGTAGGTTTCTTTCCATTTAAAATCTCATAGGGTGTCATAGTTGTACCGGGTATCTTGGAAGGTATCTTGGACCTAAACAACGTCTTGATCCTTTCAGATTGTCGACGCACACCACCCCTAAATGACGAAGAGGCATCAACCGCCTTCCTCTTCTTGGTTTTCTTTTGAGGGGCGAAGGTGAGCTCAATTGAGGGGGTAGCTTCTGGAAGGTTTAAAGGAATGGGAATTTGAGATGGATCATAGACAACAATGTCTAAAGATGGTGAGGTTGAGTGTGTGGTCGAGAATGTCGTAGGAGATATCTCCATGGGAACGGCGACATTGGAGGCGACACTTGAGGGGGATAAGGGCGAAATCTCCATGGGAGAAGAAATTTGGGAAGTATTTTTAGGGCTAGCCATGGAAATTGAGAGAAGAACGAGGAAGAAGAAGGGAACAGGGGAAGGGTTTGGTTCGCCTAGAGAGAGAGAGAGCAAGAAGAGAGAGAGAGGGTTTAGAGAGGGGAAAGGGTTTTAATGAGTGAATAGTAAGGAGGTTTGATTTGATTTGACAAGTTCAAATTTAATTAACCTCCTTTTATCTCTAAAAAACCCAACAAACTCAAAGCTGTTATCCGTCATTTTTATAAAAAAAATTCCTTTTTTTTTTTTTTTAATTTTTTAATTTTTATAATTTTTTTTAAATAATATAATAACTAAACATAATTTAAGTAATATCCATAAAATTGTGTTTTTCAAAATTCAAAGAGATGAATTTTAAAAAATAGATATTACAAAATTACACTTAGTTTGACAAAATAAATATTTTTGCTAAAAATCTTTTAAATTTCACAAACTCTAAATGTAAGAAAATAGACTTTTGAAAATTTAAAATTTAATTAACAAAAACAGAAATAAGAAAAATAAAAAAAAATTAATGTAGCATCTACTAATGTGTTACTAGCAATGTTGCGTGACACACAAGGCAACATTTTTAAATAAAATCCCCTTGATATTTTTTCAACATATATAACTTGTCATTCCTTAGGCAATTTTTAAGCAAGTTTTACACATTCTTTATTTACAAGGAAGCATCGTAGTAGCGAGCTCCGTGCCCCGAGTTTTTTATAAACGTGTAAAGCTATATGTAGTAAGTTTTATACCTTTCAAGTAGGGTACACTGTAGTAGCGAGCTCCATGTCCCTAATACTCAGTATAAAACAACTACATTATACTCCCTTTGGGAATATTTTAACACACTTTGCCTCTCTTTTTTTTTTTTTTTAATATCAACATAATATAAGTGACTTTGTCACTTTAAGCACAAAGGGGTATTTTATAAAAAAAAATGTTAGCCTTAAGTATAAACACATACTAGAACAAAAAGGTCAGTAAATGCCCCCCATTTGGGATTAAACTAACTATTTTTTTTTAATTTTTTTAAAATAATAATATACAACAAATACAGAGTGTTGCTGTCAGTGTTGGCAACACTGACGACAACACTTGAAATAGCAGATTTATAGAAAGCATAAACCAAGAGATTTTTTCAAACTTGAAAATCTCTCATGGTCTAAGGATTTGGTCAAAATATCAGAAAGTTGATGTTTTGTATCAATATGCTCTATTTGGATCAATTCCTTTTCTACTAAATCTCTTAAAAAATGATGGCGGATATCAATGTGCTTAGTGCGTGAGTGTTGTACAGGGTTTTTGGAAATATTTATAGCACTCAAATTGTCACAATACATGGTCAAGATATTACTATCAAGACCATAGTCGTCAAGCATGTGTTTCAACAATATTAGTTGCGAACAACAACTCCCGGCTGCCACATATTCAGATTCAGCAGTCGAGAGAGAGACACAGTTTTACTTGCGACTGTACCATGACACTAGATTATTACCCAAGAAAAAACAACCCCCACTAGTGCTCTTTCTATCATCTATATCCCCTGCCCAATCAGAGTCACTAAAACCAACTATGTTGGTATTAGTGTCTTTGGTGAACCAGATTCCCAATTCACTTGTCCCAGACACATACTTGATGATTTTCTTGACAGCATTTAGGTGAGAAATTTTAGGAGCGGATTGATATCTAGAACATACACCTACGCTGAACATAATATCGGACGACGGCGGCAAGAAGATAAAGAAGACTACCTATCATGGATCTATACAGAGTTGGGTCAACATCCTCCCCTGCCTGATCTTTGGTTACCTTAAGAGATGATCCCATAGGTATTTTAGAGCTCTTTGCACTCTCCAATCCAAATCTTTTCACCAGACTCTTAGCATACTTGCTCTGAGAGATAAAGATTCCATCATCTGACTGTCTCACCTGCAATCCTTGGAAATAATTAAGTTCTCCTATCATGCTCATCTCAAACGTTGATGTCATAGCTTCCACAAAATTTTGTAAACATGTTTTAGATGTGGAACCATAAACTATGTCATCAACATAGATCTGAGCAATGACAAGCTCTTTATTTTACCTAAGAATAAATAATGTCCTATCGGCTTCTCCTCTAACAAATCCATATTCAAGCAGGAAACATGTTAGACGCCCATACCATGCACGAGGAGCTTGTTTCAAGCCATATAAGGCTTTATTAAGTCTATATACATGGTCTGGGTGGAATGGGTCTTCAAACCCTTTAGGTTGCTCAACATAGATCTCTTTATCTAAGTACCCATTCAAGAACGCCGCTTTGACATCCATTTGGTGTAATGTGATTTTGAGGTAGCAGGCTATAGCAAGAAGAAGTCTTATTGACTCAATTCTAGCCACAGGTGCAAAGGTCTCGTCAAAGTCGATTCCTTCCACTTGTGTATAGCCTTGAGCCACAAGACGAGCCTTATTACGAACAATATTACCCAATTCATCAGATTTGTTTTTGTAAATCCATTTAGTTCCAATAATGTTAGTATTTAAAGGACGTGGAACTAAACACCAAACCTCATTTCGAGTAAATTGTTTAAGCTCTTCTTGCATAGCTTGAATCCAGAATTTATCATTTAAAGCCTCAATCACATTTTTTGGTTCAAGAGAGGAAACAAAACAGGAGTGTTTTACCTGAGAGTATGTGGAGGACATACACACATACCTAACCATATCTCTGTAGTCTACTGGCTCCTTATTTCTTGTTCGAACCCCTTCATTAACATCACCAATTACTTGAGTAATGGGATGATAATTTCTAATACGAGCTGGGGGATCTCTCCTGCCTTGATGGTATACCAATCCATCTTCTTCTTCTGAGTCACTTTGCTCTGCAAATTTTCAGCCCACTGTTTCAGCTTCTCTGTGTTGCCTCGGGTGCTGCCATTTCAGGGCAACACTCGGGGCAACACTTGAATCTGTGGCCGCTTGGCCGAATCGGTTACATTCCAGCCCTCTGTTCGACTTCTTCCAGCAAGGTTAGAGGTATATTATCAGCTGGTTCTCCAGTAGCACTCAAGTAATCGTTAAATTCAATATTTACCGATTCTTGAATTACTTTTAACCTCAAATTATAGACCCGATAAGCATGACTGTTTTGAGAGTAGCCCAGAAATATGGCTTTGTCACTCTTAGAATCAAGTTTTCCTAAGTATTCCCGGTCATTTAAAATGTAGCACAAACACCCAAACACATGAAAATAGTGAACCGTAGGTTTCTTTCCATTTAAAATCTCATAGGGTGTCATAGTTATACCGGGTCTTAAAAAAACTCTATTCGTAGTGTGACAAGTTGTGTTTAATGCTTCGGCCCAAAAACCTTTAGAAATGTTTCTAGCAATTAGCATAACACGAGCCATCTCCATTAAAGTCCTATTTTTCCTTTCAGCAACACCATTTTGTTGTGGTGTTTTGGGTGCTGAAAATTCATGGTGTATCCCCTTTTTACTACAAAATGTAGCAAAGGAGATGTTTTCAAACTCTCTACCATGATCTGACCTTATTCGAAAAATAGGAGAAGAAAACATGTTTTTGATTTTAGAGACTAAGTGAGTAAATTTATCAAAAGTTTCAGATTTTTCTCTTAAGAAATACACCCATGTAAACCTAGAAAAATCATCAACTATCACATAAACATACTTCTTACCTCCCAAGCTTTCTACCCCAATAGGACCCATCAAGTCCATATGTAGAAGCTGAAAACAATGTGTTGTTCCTGAGTGTTGCTCATTGTGTTGTTCAACACTGTGAGCAACACGAGTTTGCTTTCCCTTTTGACAATCACCACACATCACGGTGTCTTTGAGGTTTAGTTTAGGAACACCTTTGACGGCATTATGTTCGATAATCTTCTCAAGATTCCTATAATGAGAATGACCTAACTTTTGATGCCATAACCTTATATCATCAAGTTTTGTCAAATTGCACACTGATTTATTACCAACCAGATAGCAATTATCACTTGATCTTATTCCAGTCATGACACAAAAGTTAGTGTTATCAAACACTTCACAGGTATTTTTATTGAATTTTACCTCCAAATTGTCATCACATAGTTGGCTAATGTTAATTAAATTAGCAAGTAAACCATCTACGTGCAAGACATTTTTCAAAGGAGGAAAACCAACAATATCCAGTGTTCCTTTACCAACTATTTCACTCTTGCCTCCACCACCATAAGTCACTGAGCCTCCTTGAATAGGTTGGTACTCTGTTAGGAATGATTTTGTACCCGTCATATGACGTGAACAACCACTATCAAAGTACCAAGTTCCTGCAATGTTAGTCCTTAAAGCTGTATAAATAACATAGCATTTCAGTTTTTCCTTGGGTAACCAACCCTTTTTTGAAAATCTGGATTTCTGTTCACCAGTGTTGCCATGAGTGTTGCCCTGAGAAATTGGCGACACTTGAGGCAACACTTGAAGACTGGACATTTTCTTTTGAAGAGAAAAGCAATCTGATTTTAAATGTCCAGTTTTGTGACAGTATTCACATTCATTGGATTGATCAGGAGTATCACTAGAAGTGCTACCCTTTTCCTTGACACGCTCTTTTATAAAACAATTTTTAGTTTCAACATCAAACAAGGAAGAGGTAATACTTTCAAGTGATTCTTGGAACCCAAGACCAGCTTTCAGAGGCTTACTCAAATTGAGTATTTCATCCAATTTGGATGAACTCGTGTTGAGTTTTTTGAAGGTGGATTCGGCTAGGTTGAGTTTGGCCTTGATTTTATCAAGATCCAAGTCTCTCCTACTGAGTTGAGCTTCTAGCCGAGTCAAGGAGTTCTTAAGATCCTGATTTTCCTTTTTCAAGAAAACCACCATCTTGTTCTCCTTTTTCCATTCCACGAGGAGAGATTTATAGAGGTTTTTAAATTCACAAATGAGCTCATCTTTATCAAGATCATCCTCTATAAACTCCTCTGAATTTAAATCAGTAGAACCATGTAAATTAAGATTATTTAAAGACTCATGCCTGCTGAGTATTGTGCCAAGTGTTGCCAATTCCTGGACGACACTTGGGGCAACACTTTCTGAAGAAGTCACCAATGTTGTGTTAAGTGTTGTCAAATCTGGAACAACACTTGAAGTAACACTTTCTGTCGAAGGTAGCTCCTCTACCGTGGCCATCATGACCACTTGATCCGTCTTTTCTTCTTTCTCCGTTCCTTCCTCCTCTCTATCACTAAGAGATACCCACAAGTTTTTGCCTGCCTTTCTCAAGGTGTTAGCACATTCATTGGCATAGTGAACCCAACCGGAACAAGCATGACATTGAATAGATTAAATGTACTTAGATCGGACCGGATCTTTTCCGAGGATGCACGCCTAGGTGGGTTATCTTTTTGATTTGGAGGAGGACCTCTCCTTGGCACAAAACTAGAGGTTTTGGCCGCTTGGTCCTTAGCTTTTACCTGCACACTGTTAAATTTTCTAAGCATAGCATTATATCTCTTTGCAAGTAAAGCTACACTAGTATTTTCATCTAACTCCTCGAAGGCTTCATATTCATCATCCACACATGTGTCCGAAGATTCGACTTTTAAGGCAATATTTTTGCCTTTAGAAGCCTCAGTTTGTTCATTGAGATTTATCTCAAAGTTTTTCAAAATACTCATTAAGGAGTTAATGTCCATTGTTGAAAGATTATGGGCCTCTTCAATAGCTGAAACTTTAATATTAAAACGTTTGGGAAGAGTACAAATAGCTTTTGAAACAAGTTGTTTATTTGTAAAAGGCTCCCCTAATACTTGACAAGCATTTGAAATATCAATCAATTTTTCAAAATAAGATGAGATGTCTTCGTTTTCACCTATTCTTATTCTTTCAAATTTACTAGTGAGACCTCTAAGCTTTGTTTCTCGGACACTGCCATCTCCTTCACAAAATCTTTGTAAAGTATCCCAAGCATCTTTTGCAGAGGGACTATTTTGAATGAGTTTGAACATATGCATGTCGACCCATTCATAGATGGCATTCAGTGCCTTTTCATTGAAACTAGCAAGATTATTCTCTTCAATTATCCACTCGAATTTAGGTTTGACTTGAACGTCACCATCTTCATCCGGAGGAAGCATTGGAACAGAATAACCATTTAAAATAGATTGCCAAGCCCGAAGATCAAATTATTTGATATGCGAGCGTAGGCGAATCTTCCAATAAGCGTAATTTGATCCATCTAAAACCGTTAATCTCTTTTGATTAGCGTTTGCAGGATCATAAGCCATGACCAAAGGATCTAAACACTTAGTATATCAAGTGCTAGGCTTTGATACCAATTGAAAATGTCTATGGCTTAGAACAAGTGAGGTGAAACTCACAAGGTGAGACGAAACTCACAAGTATTGTCTTTAGTGTTGGCAACACTAACAACAACACATACACCAATTCTAGAGAAACACAAATCAATAGAAATAAATATCAATTGCAGCGGAAGAATTAAAGCCATACACAAGAATATAATTTTTATCAAGTTATATAAATATATAACTTGATGGGTGCCACAAGGGCAAGACCTTTCTATTAATAATATGAATTCAATAAGGTCGAAGAAGTTCCTTAATGATAAACGAACCCTGATATAAGGAACAACATATACACGAATTCTCTCTGAAAATAAACACTCAAAACCTCACAAAAATATAAAAATCTATATGAAATTCTCGAGTGTTGGACTGAGTGTTGCCGACACTTGAATGGCAACACTTGAGAGCAGAATTCTACTTCTTATGCAGATTTGCATTTTCTGAATTGGATGATCTTCAATGAAGATCCACTGCACTATTTATAGGCCACAAAGTCTTGGAGCCTACTCAAAATGATCAGCAACAGCTTGGAGTTTGTTTCCTCCATTTTAGCCTTCTCGCCTCTTTTGTAGGAGACCTAGTCTTCTCTTGCTTCTCTTGCTTGTACCTCTCAGCTTTGGATGCCTTGTACTCTGACTTGTTCTCCCCTTGAATAGATGAATAAAATATCTTTTTGCTTGGTCATTAATTAAACAAATAAACACATGTTTATTTGTTAATTTTCTCCTCTTCTTTCGTGATTCACGCCTAAGCAGTTTCTGTTGATCTTTTCAAGCTCATTTTAAGAAGACTAACTCCTGTTATTTAAACATAAATTTCCACACTTTTATTTGTGAAAAATATAGTAACTATCTCAGTGTTGCCAAATCCAAATGGCAACACTTGTGGCAACACCAGTGGCAACACTGGTTTGCAACACTTGGGACAACATTCATGGCAACACATGATCTTAACATTAACACCCTGCGAAGCCATCGACGAATGAGCGGACTTCGTATGCTGCGGTGGCATCGACCAACATGTCTATGTTTGGTAGAGAAAAGTCATCTTTAGGGGATGCCTTGTTCAAGTCTCTGAAATCTACACAGACTCGTATTTTCACGTTCGACTTGGCTACTTGCATTGTGTTTGCCAGCCATTCCGGATACTCGATCACTTTGATAAACCCTACGTTTAAGAGTTTCATGATCTCTTCTTTCACTTGCATTGATCATTCTGGCTTGATTCTGCGCAGTTTCTGTTTGACTGGTTTGGCGTTGGGTAGCAACGGTATTTTGTGTTCTACAATCGACTGATTTAACCCAGGCATATCTTTGTATGACCAAGCAAAGACATCGACATATTCTCTGAGGAGCTGCGTCAAGGTTTCTCTGTCTTCCCCCTTGAAGAAGCTGCCGATCTTTGTTTCTCTGGGGTCTTCTGTTGTCTCGAGATTAACCGTTTGCATTTCCTCGTTGTCAACGGGGCCATTCTTTCCACAATGACCTACTTGCTTTGCTAATTCTTTTAAAATTTGTTCATTTTCTTGGTCTATCTAATCGTATGATTCATTATTAACTTGTTCTTTATATTGATTATTATTAGTTAATTCATCATTTACGATGTTAGCAATCTCAGGGTACTCGAAAAGATCAAAGTTTTCATTAAGGAAGAAAGGGAATACATGTTCGGCCACCACCTCGATTTCTTCTTGAGTGAGTTCATCAGAGGTGGAGCCTGATTCTAATGTGAAAGTCACATGGCCTATCTTCCTGCGGGGAAGGGGAGTACAACTAAGTTCTTTGATCATGAAGTCCTCGTTAACAACTGGTCCCCCGGTGATGTGCCAGTTTAGAATTGGCTCATCACATTTCTGTATTAACTTTGTGTAATCAATAGTTGGAGCGTCCCCCTTGGAGATTGCATGGATCTGGCTGTCTTCTAACCGGTACAGGTCTTCGAACTGTCGCAGCATGTCTTCTCCCAACACAAAGTCTCATTTGCTGGTCATTCTACCTTTGTGCCCCACAAATCTTTAGGGATTAGTGGGACGGGTTCTGTTTCATCTAGTGAAGCATCGCAATCGCTGAAGATTTCAAAGCCTGGTTGGCACTTTCTTTTATCATCAGTCCATGGTTCTGAAAAGATAAAGTATGGGATGCTTTCCCCTTCCCGGACGAAGTAGCCATTGAGTGTCTTTCGATATGGCTCGAGGTTGTAATTTTTGACCTTTGGGTCATTGTGGCCTTTGTACGCGGTTCCTTCCCACTTGACTTGAGTGAAGTCCCACTCTTCTTCGTCATCCCTATCGAGGATGGGAGTGATGTATCCTAGGCCATGCTTCGTGTGTGGTGGGGGAACCGGTGGTGGTTCCGTATCCCTTGCAAGTGTTTTCCAAGTCCCAAGCCTGGAAAGTATCCTTTTGTTTGCATCATTCTCCAAACATGAAGGTTTCCAGAAAACCGAAGTGCTTTGGAGTAATCGTTTTCGTTGCAAGTTTCTATGATATTCACGGTGCTTTGTTTCTCGATCTCAAAACCACTGAACAGGTAATCAGAAGTGTTGTGTTGTACCTCGAGGATAGGGCTAGCAGTAACCATTTCTCCGTGTATGGTGACTATTGTATCGTTGTGTCTAAACTTAACACACTAGTGTAGAGAGGAAGGTATACCCCCTATGTCGTGTAGCCAAGGGCGTCCAAGCAGCAAGTTGAAGGATTCCGGGATGTCGATGACTTGAAATTTGATGCTCATTGTGACTTGCCCCATTTCTATAGGTATCACGACTGATCCCAAAGCAGTTCTAGCAGTACAATTGTACCCTCGTACAGTATGCCCTGATGGCTTAAGGTCTTTGTGGGTGAGACCTAATGATGATAAGGCTTTCTTTGGAAGGACATTGATTGCAGAACCATTGTCGACCAAAATGCGTGGCATTCGGTATCCATTCACCTTAGCAGTTATGTATAGGGCCTCATGATGATTGTTCCCATAGGATGGGAGATCTAAGTCAGTGAAAGTTATGACGTTGCCAAATTGTACTTGACCGATCATTTGAGTAAGCTCTTCGAGTGTTGCGTCTGAGGAAATGGTCATTTGAGCCAAGGCCTTTTTTAACATTTCACGATGCTTGTGAGATGCTCCTATAAGATCCTAAACTGAGATGTTTGCTTGTTTCTTCTTTAGCTGGGCTAAGAGAGGATCATCTGGTTCGCTTGATGATGGGGGTTTTGCTTGCATAAGGGGATTTTCATCCCTTGGGTCTTTGTTGATGATCACACGACCGGATTGTGTGAGGAGATTGACTGTTTTAGACCCTTTTTCCTTTTGTTCTAAGATTTCATCCCAAGACATCATATAACAGAAAGAAGATTTATTAAATTCAAAAGGGCTCTCGTCCACAGTTGTGGCTAGACGAGTAGGGTCCTTGAAGCTACTTTCTACTTCTATCAAATTGAATTTGTTGTTTGGTAAAGGATTAGTAACAACATTAGGTAGCCCTATCTTTTTATCGTCGAACAAATCTTGGATGACGCCTTTCAAGTGGAAACATGAGTTGGTGTCGTGGCCGGTGAAGTTGTGGTACTTGCAGAAGAGATGATGAGCATGATTAGCAGGAAGATCTTTCTTTGGAGTTCCACCTTCTCTTGGTTTGATTTTACCATTCTTGACGAGCACCTCGAGGAGTTCTTCTTGAGTTATCCCCTCAAGCTTGTCGTAGTGCCTATCCCTTTTCTTCTTTTGTGGTGGAGGTACCGCATAGTACTTACCATTTCTGGGATGATTGAAGACAATAGCATTGACAAAAGTGTCCTTAGGGTTGGAAGAGGAAGAGGAACTTTTGTTGTAACAGAACCCGCTTTCTTTCTTGGCTTCCCTTTTCTGCTTGATGAGGCCATCTAACCGGATGCCAGATTTGTGGAGTTCGGCGAAGCTAGGAAAGTAGTTGCCTGCAAGTTTGTCTTGATATTCTTCCCTAAGACATTGTATGAGGATGTGGATTTGTTCGTCTAGGCTTGGCCTATCAACGATTTCAGTCAGTTTGGTCCTCCATCTTTTGACGAAGTCTGTGAAGGATTCGTTCGAAAGCTGCTTGGTTTGCTCGAGATCCCTTCTAGTGGTGCGGTAAATGGATTTGTCCTCATATTTCTTTTGGAAGGTATGACTAGCGAGTGGCCAATCGAGTCTTGTAGAGAGTGGAAGAGTCATGTACCAATCTCTAGCAGCACCATCGAGAGTCTGTGGAAAGCATTGAGCTAACAGGTTTTCATCAACACCCATGGGTAGCATGGCCCAAGAATAGGTCTCCAAATCTGATTTGGGACAGGTAGTGCCATTGAATTTTGCAATGTCGGGTGTTTTGTACTTTCTAGGAAGCTTGGACATGGACTGACGAAGGGTGTCATAATCAATAGAGAGCGAGGCTCCCTTACTCACATCGAGGGATGCAAGATTCTTTTCTAACATTGCCATGGTGAGGGGTTCGTTCTTACTTTCCCCTTTGCTTTCTTTCTTGGATGTGTAGCTCTCGTTGTCAGAGGAGCTTGCTTTTGCTTTGTCAACGACCCTTAGCCTTTTTGGTGTATGATTCCTCTTCTTCCGAGGAAGAATAATTTTTCTTCTTCTTTTCTTTGTTGGCTAGTGCTGCCCTAAGCTCTTGGATTTCTTCCACGAGAGTGTGGATTTGGGTAGCTTGTACCTCTAGGGGATCATTGGCTTCTACCAGAAGTTTGTGGTTATTTTCGGACAAAGTATCGTCACCCGGAATTTCGTCGATGCCGGACATTGTGTTGGGAGTCTTGAGATTGAGTAGCTTCGGAAAACTGACAGAAGAGACGCAGAGAGGGTGTCAGGATCAAATCTAGCCCCAACGAGTCGGAAGCAGGCTTAAACGGTTTAGGCTCAAACACAGCAAACAGGGGCATTATCTTGCACGAGACATGTAGTCACGCACGAGACAATCACACGGAAATTCGATTTTTATTAGACCTAATTTTGTGGTCAGAACGGAGAATCCGTTTGAGGGGTTTCTAAGGCCTTTATCAGAACCTAACGACTAAGCAATCAGTCCGATTTTTGTAAAATAAAGCCATGTAAGATTTGTTTGAAGGATTTTTTTTTCTTTTTAAAGGGACTTCCGAAAGGGTCATTCCGAAGGGACTTTTCCGAAGGGACTATTCCGAGTCCTTCTTTATTGTCAATTTTACATGGCTTTATTTTGGTCAAAAACAAGGAAAGATCACCGAGTCAAACCGACCGGTCACGGAGTGATCCTAAAAAGACAATCTATATGAAATGTGGTGATGCAGGGCTGGAAGGCTAGGCTCCCCGCGATATGACAATCTAGATGGATTGAATACGCGTAGTGGGATGATCCAACTTCGGAGAGACCGGCGACTAGGTGGTTATCGTCATTCGTCCTTAGAGTGGTTCCCGGGTTTATAGAGGGTATGTAGTGCAATGACAGATATAGCATGAGTGCGCGTGTGTAATAGTCAATGTAGGTGATAGATAAAAATAGAGATTTTTTTTGAAAAATAAAAGAAAAAAAATAGTGGCCGCACCAAATGGTTGCCTACGTCTCCCAAATTAGGAAGACTCAGGCCATCATAGTTTCAATTAATGAGAGATAGAGAGAGATGAATAAATTAATTACAACTCCCGAATCCCCAATGGACCGGACTTTAATAAAATAAAACCCAATCACACACAGTTTATAAATAACAATCAATTATTTAAACTAAAATACGTATTCGAGTTCGATATCTTAAGGTAGGCCTTAAGATGAGGGAACTCTGCAGATAATGAATTCTGGGATCCCCCTTGCGTGTTCGACTCTTGTCTTGGACCTCGAGACGAACAGGGAAAACCAGAATACACCTGATTGCCGAAGCGATATCTCGCGCGTGACAGGATGTCTCGTGCGAGATATGCCTGGTCTGGATAAAAAAAAATTGAATTTTTTTTAAAATCTCTCTTTTATTTTTGACGCAAGTTTAAGCCACTTTATATTTACAGTCCCCAGAGGAGTTGCCACTGTAGCGATGCGCGAGTTTATTAACATCTTTTTGAGTCGTCACCTATATTATTCGTTTGAAAACATAGAAAAACCATTTGAAAATAGATTTTGGGTTCGGGGCTTAGGTTATGGAACGGGAAGGTCAAGGAGAACCCATTCCACCCAATCCGGATATCGGTCTTCCTAAAAAAGAGAGACATTTTCAAAGAAGGAAAATATTTTAAATAATAAATAAAATAAAGATCCATTTAAAGATGTTAAACGGAATATAGGATCAATTGCTTCGAGACCATCCCCATGATTTGGGGAGGCTCTAGGCTGATCCTAGATTCAATGTATATTTATACCACTCTAATAATCAATTAGAAAGGGCAAGGGAGATTACCTTGCGTGAAGTAATTCGGACAGAGTTTCGACTCAAGTTTAGATTCGAACCTTAACACGGACAGAGCTTCGCCTCATTCCTTGGTTCGTGCTTCGATGTTTGTTTATCAACAAGGTTGACAAACAAAATTTAGGTGATTTTAGGGGTGATTTACAGGAATCTTTCAAGGAGAGAAACCAGTAAATGTGGGGGTTTTGACTTGAAAAGTCTGGGCTCCTAAATACTGATAGTCTTCAGGTATTTATAGGTGTTGGAGAGGTGTTGAAGATGAGATCAAACACCTTGGGAAGGTTCCAAAATCCAAACTTCATTGGCTAGCCGGATGGATAAAGTTTTATCCCGAAAGAGGTTGAAATCGACTAGGAAACTGTTATCTGCAGTCTGCAGAACTCCTTTATCTCGCGCGAGACACGCTATTCCGCTCGAGATAAGGCAGTCTGTGGACAATTCTGCCCTTCCATTGTTATTCCGTATGCAGTTTAGTCCCAAACTAACGGTTGTTAGTCAAACCTTAACGAAACATGACGAAATGGTGGATTTCTACTTCTTGACTCAAGGCGAGACTTAGAGCGGTATAAATGTGCTCTGATGGGTTCAGAATGGGGTGTCTACAATATCTATTGTTTCCATTTCCATGCTATTGCATATAATTAAGTTGCAAATCTTCCATCATTTGGCATTGAGCCTCATGTTGCTTTTGAAATTCCTCTGCACGCCTTGCATAATCATCTTCCATGAATGACATCTTCTCCTCAAGTTCAGCAACACGGGCTACAGAAGCACTTTGAGAAGTTGAGGCTTTATCAAATACCCTAGTTTTGGGAAGACCTTGTCCCATACAGTGCACTCTCACATGGCCATCATTTCCTATAAAATTTGTGAATATTTGTTCTCGCTTGCTTGGAGAGTTTTGTTCCTCCTCTGGTAGATCTTCAATTGCATCATTGAGCGTTAACTGTAACAAAAAATAACATGTTCAATATAATCGTTTTAACTTTAATTAATATTATAAAAATGAAGTTAGAAATGGAAAAAGTATTCTATACAAAAGCAAAACTGAAACAGAAAAGGTTGAAACTTTAACTTACAATCATACGCGAGGTAGTTTCGTCTGCAGCCTGACCAACTTTGTCGGTGCGCGTAGCTATGAACATGCTTACTCGATCAGTGGGTAATCCCTCGTCTTCTCTCTAACATTTATAATAGAATCATTTGAAAAAAAATATATTTATATATGATACAAAAAGAAGCATTAATTGACAACTGAGAACTAAATTGACGATGACAAACCTCTTTTCGGAGTATGCAATGCGACTTTTTTCCAGTCCTATTAAGACACTCTTGCTTTGATTGATTCACTTGGTTTATTTGAGATACTTCCAGGAAAAAAAGATAATATTAGTATTAATTTGAAATATATAAGACATTTACGATAATAGATTGAGATTAATTTGAAATATACCTGAGCCTTTTCTGAACACCACATATGAACAAGTTCAACCCATTGATCCGAATCAACACACGCATCAGGTTTGTGAGCTAATCGCTCCTCGTCTGTTTCATACCTATTATATGCTCATCTCACCTGATATTTCCATATTACAAAGTCCTAATCATAAATGTGAGTAAAATTGCATAGTAAGCAAATAAGATCTAAACAAATACATATTACACGAAGCGCAAACAAACAGGAACTGAACAACACTATAAATCTAAATAGTACTATATATATGTTTATAATGAGACTAATAATACATAAGCCCACCATGCTAACAACATTACATCCTAAATTTTGCCACAATTGGATAAAACTCACACAAACCCTTAATCTCAATAACCCACAAAACAACTTCAGCTTAATGCATAAATATATATATATATATATATATATATATATATATATATATATATATATATATATATATATATATATATATATATATACATATATATATATATCTCACACACACACACACACAAAACACAAAATATGTAGGCCTATAAGAACCAAAGCCAAATTTACTTGCATTTCATATCTGTTATAACAGTTTTGAAATAGAAAACAAAATATAACAACATCAGTCAAACAGTCAAAATTACCACCAAACCACTCAACCAGAAAATGATTAAAAAAATATCTTCAAAATTGTCAAGAGAAATAGGTAGACTAACCTGGAATTTGGTCGGATGCCGGCTCAGAGATCGACTTCACAAAATAGGGCGATTGAGAATCAAACCTGTTGCAGACAAGAAGTTCACACAGCTGATGATGAATATAAAATTCAACAAAACTTGTTCTATCACCAGTTATCAGTTTCAAAACACAGAACATCATATATCCTCAATTTAATTTAATTTTTTTTTGTAAAATAAAATTGAGGGAAATACATACACAAAAATAACAAATCTTCTCACATGTAGGATGTCAATGTCTGACCCTAAAAAACCCAGCACCAAATTCGTGAAACCCCACCCATCACATTGAAACCTAACAATAAAACCCTAAAATTAGCTAAAACTGAAACTAACCTTGCTAATTGCGGTTATAGCTTCCTTAGCTTCTAATTCGTTGAAACGTGGCAGGCGATGAAGGAAGAAGAGTGATGGGTAGGTTTAGTTGCGAGAGAGAATACGAGTGAAAAGAAATTGGGGATTTGGCAGAGTTGATTAAGAAATCATAAGTGCAGACAATGGTTAAGTATCAACCGTCTTCACCGGAGCTGGGTCTTCACCGGAGCTGCGTTCTTCACCGTCTTCACCGATCGCCGTCAACCTTCGCCGTCGATTGAGAATCAAACCCTAGGTAAGGTTTTGGGAATTTTTGGGATTTTTTGCGGGAACAAACAATAGAATAGAGAGGGAATTTTGGGGAAATTAATTTTACGCGATATATATTAATATATACGGCGGTTACGTATATGCCTTCGTACATAAGCCTATATTTATGGCGGCTCTGTGTTTACCGCCGTATATAAGCCTATATTTACGGCGGCTCCGTGTTTACCGCGGTATATAACTACGATATAAGGTTGATATATGTTAATTTTATACGATGTACGTATATAAGTATATATGGCGCCATATTACCGCCGTATATAACATATATAAACGGCGGATATAACATATCGCCGTATATACTCCTTATATATACGGCGGTGAAATTACCCAAATTCGACTCGCACGCGGGCCCCGGCATCTCGCATAGGCGGGAGGTGTCTCGCTGCATTTTCATTTGTAGAGTGGCCACATGGTTTTTATTTAGCCCAAAACATTGAGAAAAGGCTTAGTTTTAAAAACTATTATTGTGTGATGAGATTTTTGAGTTCGAAGGTCAGGTTATGCCTTGGGAAGAGAATATCAGAGTTCACCCGAGTTGCCTCATAAAAAGGAGTCTTTCGATACCCCCTTTTTCTTTAAAATTTGTGTGTGTGTGTGTGCTTTTTAAAAATGCATGTTGTATATGATATCTACATTGTATACTATGTATTAAAATGTATTGAAATAGTGTTGGAAGGAAGCTTTACCAATGTTGGTTCGTGTCTGTCTTCCGCTTGGGAATAGTGTTTGAGTGTTGAATAGTGTTTCGGGACGAAACGGTATTGCTTCGGGGATGTATCGGTATCTGCGGACAGAGCTTCGGCGTTCCTCGGGAGTGTCAGGTGTGTACTCGGGCAGAGTTTCGGTGTGCGTTGGGATCGTAGGGATTGTTAGCTGGACTCGGGCAGAGATTCGGCATGCGTCGGGATTGTCGATTGTGCTCAGATAGAGGTTTGATGTGCGTCGGGATGGATCTGGATGCCTCGGAATGGCTCGGGATGCCTCGAGATGGGCTGGAATGCCTTGGGATAGATCGGTTTCGGGATTGACCGGCAGGGCTTCGGGATGCCTCGGGAGTGACTCGAGGCAACTTGGGAGCGTCTCAAGAGCGCTCGGTAGGGCTTCGGAGTACCACGAGGGGCCTCGGAATGCCCCGGATGGAACCGAAAGGGACCGAGATTGCCTCGAAGGGTCTTAGAAGGGGGCCTGAAGGCTGGGGGAGAGAGAGAAGAAAGGAGGTGTGTGAAAAATGAGAGGGGGAGCCCTATATTTATAGGGGTCAGATTCTGGTAAAGTGTGCCGCGCTACATAGTCTGCCATTACCACTTTTTTGGTTTTCCTGGATTTAAGGGAATATCGTGGACTTTAAGAGGATTTTGTAATTACTATGTTTGGAAGCAAAGTGGTCCGCACGGACCAGTCTTGCTTTTCCATATTTTCCAAAATTCCTAAGAAGTTCTTTTGCACTTTTTTATCCCAGAAAGGCCCCCCCTTGGTTTAGTTGGTGGTTTTAGAGGTTTTTGAAGGCTACGAGTGTTCGAGATCACGTTTGTGTGAGTCTGCGGTGTTTTTCGTGTGTCGGATGAGGAGCGATCCAGATTGGGGTACTTACAGAAGCCCCTCGACGATGTCACTTACGGAGGAAGTGGGGTCATCAATAAGATAAGGGTCCTGATCTGGATCGCGTGCTGAGAGAGGATGTGATTGTGTAGGTCGGTTCGTGAGGACGTGGCAGTGTCCTGTTGTAATATGACCGCTAAGGTTGACTGTGAGGACATGGTAATGTCCTACTGTGTGACCGTTTAGGTCGGTTGGCTGGACCCTTTGATAGGATTCCTACGTATCCCTAGAGGGAATCAAGCTTGATCGTAGATCGCGTGAGGGGGGAGTTGTAAGTGCTCCAATTTGAGCTTGTTAGAATTTTCGTTAAAAAATTAACGAAAGTTATAACATTTCTTACAATTCCTAACAATCCTAACTTTTCTAACAAAGTGAGGGTAAAATGGGCATTGTTATTTAAGGTTAAACCTCAAAAAGAATCTCAAAAAGTAAAACAAAAGGAATAAAACCACAAATAGAAATTGCTGGGAACAATAAACTGGCTGTTAATTTGAAATTTCAAAAAGAAATATTCCTCTTGTCCAAAGCTGGAGCTGCATTTAATGAACAGTGCACGCTGAGGGGTCCTATCCGCGCGGATAAGTATGTCATTTCCAGAGGGCTATAAATTGAGCCCTCCAGTCACGAAAATAAGGGGACACAACACCAATTGCACCGAACCTCTGGCGAAATATAGAGAGAAAACAGTGAGAATTCTTCAAGAATTGTCACCATTTTCTCTCCAATCTTTCCCAACTCACACTCATCCACTCACTCTCATATTCAAGCCTTAAACACTCATACACTCAAGCCAAAAACTCAAGAACACAAAGAAGATTGGTAAACCCTCCTTCTCCTTACCCTAAACTCCAACCATGCATTCATTTGCAAACTACAAAATGTAGTTCTTTCATCTTCTTGCTTTAGATCTAAGAAGATCACCATGGAAGACCATCTCCATGGATGATCTTCTACAAAGATCAAAATTATTTTCAAGTTCTCCTACTTCCATGCAAAGAAAACTCATTTTCAAAACCCTAAAAACCATTTTCAAGCATCAAATCCCATTTTCAAAGGATAAAAATCCCCTTCCCAAGCAAATGAAATGCTTAGTCCTAATGTACCCCAAGGATGGTTTGGTATAGTTGATTCACCACTAAAATGTATAGTGATCACTAACCAAAACCTAGGGAAATGGGGACAAGCATGGATGCAAAACCCCCTTTAAAATCACATTTTCTCTCTTGAGAAGTTGCTGTCCAGTAGCAATTTTCTCAGACCTCAGTCCATGGTCTAATTTTTTGGACACAGATAAATGTGGAATTTGGTGTTGACTAAAAAACACTTTTTGTAGCCAACATCCGGATCTTTCCATACATATTGTTACTTTATTTTTTGGGTGAGTAAAACTCCTCTTTTCAAATTTTCTTTCAGAGGCTAGTTCATCAGCTTCTGGGAATCCAGATCTCATATCAGAGGTTTCCAGAAGGTTTTGACCCCTCAAATCTTCTCCAAAATGGAAAATTCCTTCGCAAAAATCTTATTTAAGGTGTCTGGAACAACTTTCATTCTATGAGTTTATCCAGATTATGAAATTTTAAGACCCTTGAATCCATTTTAAAATCAAAGGTCCACTGCCTTTTTCATTCTGGCAGAAATGGCTCTCAACTTCAAAAGGTCTTTTGAGTACCAAATCTCAATCCAAAAATCTTCCAAAAAATCATGGGATCAGTTTAAAGCCTTGAAAAGATATCCCAATTTTTACTTTTCTGAGTTTCAAAGTATTTTGGCCAAAACACACACACACACACACACACACACACAAATGATTTTCAGCTTGGAAGACTCGTTTTACGAGGCATTCCGGGTGCACACTAACGTCCTTCCCGGCGTGTAACATGACCTCCGAACCTAAATCTCTGATCTCGGGCTTTTTTCAAAGTTTTGGCCCTTAAAATTAAAATGGCGTGGCGACTCCGTTTCGTTGATTTTTTCAAACAAAAATGGGAAAATTTTCGGATACACATCCATCACAGTGCCGACTCCATTTGGGGACAAAGCTTTTTTAAAAAAAATGGTATTTGGTATATTGGTGGAAACCATTAAACTTCCCGTTATCGCCTCCTAACACGAGTCGGGGATAAATTGTGGTCTAACAATCCCACGTACCGGTATCACCGTTTTCAAAAAAAAAAAAAGCTTTTGAGGGTCAAGCTTCCGTCCCGACTTTGAAAATCATTTTTGTGTGTGTGTTGATTTTTGCACGGTTTTCGTGTTGTTTTGGCCGCCTCGGAGAAAGTCAAAATTTTGACTGTCGGAATAATGTCCCTAACTGTCGGAATTTTCGTGCTTACGTGCTTATGTGCTCATTAAAAATTTCAAAAAAAAAAAGGATTTTCAAAAAAAAAAAAGAAGAAGAAAATTCTCAAAAAAAAATCATGCATCATATTTTTAAGACACATAAAAAAAATCTCTATTTTACTCAGAAAAAGAATATAGACTGCTTGCACACTACGCGCACGTGACCGTACACTGCACACTACGTCCCTAACCCGGGGAAATCCTTGTCGCGGTCCGTTTGGTCTTATTACGCCTCTCGGATGAGCACAGGACTACCCAAACATCCCATGGAGCCTCGTGTCGACCATGCACTTGTCCGTGACACACTTTGTCAGAGACCGGTTGGTTTTTAGTGCAGTGCATGTCATGCCTGTCACGTGTATAGACCTTTCCTTTCAAGCCTTTGTCGGCATACCGAGCTCAATATCTTTCGGGGACCCTAATCGGTCGAAGTTACGCGGTTTTCCGCCGCGAGACTTTGACCAAGATATTGACCGGCGCCTTGACTTCGGCTCGGCGGCACAAATTATACACGACTCCCGGCATTGACCTTTGAGTCATCAAGGATTAATGAATATTCCATGCCTAATTACGGCTTAGCGACGACAAGTCAAGATCAATTGTGGACGCTTATCGGTCAAATCATGCCGACTTTTCGTCGAGCCCTCGGACATGATCTTGACTTTCGACGTCGGCTTTGTCCGTAATTTACATCGAATGCTCGTTAAGACTCGATTACCCGCCAGGACTTTTAGGATCGTTTTTCTTTCGGTCGGTGGGACCCGCTTGCCCTATAGGACCCTCGCCGGGGCTGTCCACCACTGGGAGGTCGAAATACGGGTGGAATACGAGGGGCTTATAGACGTAGTGACGGGGCCCAGCGATCCGAGAATCGAGTAGTTTGCGAAAAAGAAGAGCAATCTTTTCCAACCGATTAGGTTAATAAAACATGTTTTAAGTAAACATGAACAAATAGCTGCATGTTGCATGAGCCTAAAGCCCGAAACACCTACCCTCCTTCAAATTCCCGCCATCGAACCTTCGTGTCCTTTCCCATGACTCCGCACAAAGCTTGGTTTCGGGCACCGGGTCACCGTTTGATCGGTTGGGAAGAGTCAAGCGCGTCATCGGCTTCGCCGTTTGTTCCGACTCGGGTTTGAGAATGCGCATCGGCCGGTAATGATGGGGATAACGTCACTCCGCCTCCGGGACCCCTCGAGACGAGCAACGGTGGAATCGGTTAGCGAGAACGAGATGAGGTTACGACGGGAAGCACGGCTAAACGGCCTTATGGAGGCTATTAAGAGTCACGGTGCGGCCGCCGGCCTCAATCCGGATGGCACCTTCACCGTGGAAGAAGACGAGGATGCCAACCCCACTCTCGGTCGCCACGATTACACCGGGATGCCGCCACCCACCTCCTATGGTGCCACTACGAGAACCCATGCTCCTCGATTTTCGGGTCGGCCCGGCTCCCGACCACGAGACCACCGGATCCATGCGGCCCAGCGGCACAAATCGGTGGGGGCAAAATCGGTACGGAATGTCTTCTCATGGTTGGGGCTATCTCGGAATGCCACGGCTAATCGGGATCCCGCCTCGGTTCGGAACCGATCAATCCGGACCTTCACGGCAACGGCCACGGTTCGGAATGCCGCCACAACTTGGTTACGGGCCACGATCGGGAGCCCCTCCTCGAGCAGTACTAGTTGGTGCTCCTCACACAAATCCATTCCTCACTCGAGACTTCTATGGGTTGCAAGCCTCCATCCGGTGTCATCCGAATCACCGGGACCGCATACCCCGGGTTACACACCTTCGCGCGGCGGCCATGCAATTCAACAATCAGGGACGGCGGCCGCACTCGAAGCCTACTTACGGGCCCCACTCTGGAAATCCAAGTTATCCGGCCACATCGGGGCTGCCTCCACCTACTTTGCCGGTTGAAAATCAACGGCAAGCCGCGAGTTCTATCCTTTTGCTCGAGCTCCTACTCATGCTCCCAGGGGTAACTCGGCCCGGGACGGGTTTTCACCTACGTCCGGATCGGCCGTTCCCTCCACCCGATCTGCCTCCGGTGGTAGCTCCTCTCTCTAGCTCGGCCACTAGCTTGAATGCCATGGTTCCGCCACAAGACCCTCATCGCTTTGGTTCATGGAACAACACAAGGAAATGAAAGCGCGGATCGGCGGCGACGCAAGAAGTACGCCTTAGGCCTACGAGACCGGACTCCATTGTTCCTCGCCCCACAAATTCGTGATGCCTAATCTGGATCTCTTTGATGGGATTGCATGCCGAAAACCCATTTGGACACATATACCTTGGCGATGAAAGCCAAAGGATGTACCAATCAGCGGTTGGTGACTATTTGATCTATCCTTGAAGTCCGGTGCCTTAAAATGGTTCTTAGTTTGAAACACGAAGCCGGGGCTACATGGGACAGATTACCAATGCCTTCACGAGAGAAATATAAGGCCAACTTGGAATGGGAAACAAATAGGGTTGACCTACAAACAACGGTGCGGCGTCTGATGAGAATGTTGGGGACTTTTACAAGCGGTGGAATGCGAAACTTCGGTGAAATGGCCATCCCTCCTTAGAAGAGGAACAAGCTGGACATCTTCCGGTCATGCTTGAAACCACATGCGAGAGCCTCCCTCGGTCACTTCCCATACTCGGACTTACGGGCCATGGTTAACTCTGCGGCTAAGTTTGAAAAGGCCTACAATCGGCAGCCAGTGCTTTGCACACGCCTACGAGATATCGGGCTCCTCCTGCCAAACACTTTGCCCCTGCTCTGCCAAAGGCAAAGAAATGATTAACTATGCGGGACGGGAATGCAATAACACGACTCCTTTTGCTCCCGGAAAAGCAGTAGAGCCCGGACCACGGGTCATGAATCTCGAAAACTTTGGAATGCCTCTGAATGACATCTTTAGGGGTTGGTGAAAGAAGGCTTCTTTGCGGCCTTTGGAGAATTTCCAACCCGGAATCCGAATGCTCCCGTGGATACTACAAAGTATTGTGCTTTTCATCGAAGCTCACGGACATCGGCCCGACAATTTGCTTTACTCTGAAAAAGGCAATCCGAGGGGCTAATAGAGCAAGGAAAGTTGGAAGGCCCCAGAAGGGCCTAACACGATCAAAAATCCTGCCCGAAGGAACCATAATCGAGGTGAATATGATTGAATGCGGAGAATCTTCGCATGCCCGGGGAAGATGCTTGATGAAGGTCCCCAAATACCGTGGCCAACCTCGTCGAGGATCTGAATTCGGATTCCCCTCGGCCTTGAGGATATTGAGCGAATCAACCCATCTTGGTCTCATGTCGAGACTCCTTGCAAGAATACGAGGCCCGCTATTTCTCGGATAAAGGGAAAACCGATACCGAAGAAGCTGGGGCTGTTCCGCTCGAAACATGAAAGAACCATTTACGCAAGATGGTTAGAACAATCGAGAAGAATCGAACAAGAAAGCTGGCGGGCGCTGTCTTGGGGCTTATCGGCAAAGAGGCCGAAGAGCATGCGGAGCTAGTACACTTCTGCAAATTGGCTTTGGGAGAGCCGAATATGATCCAGAGAACAGTGAAGAATCGGAAGAGGAGGATTCCTTCTATATCCTACACAGTGTCAAATACGTGCCACCCCCTCTCACTCTTCCCCGCAATTTACGGGAGGAGAAGGCTGAGTCACAATTGCCACTTCCGGGAATGGGAACATATGACAATTTTGCGGCTGCACGCACCCATATTCCCAACGGGTTTGATCGGCGTTCCCTCTCGGCCGAAATCCCGGTAGTATGGGAAGAAGATTCCGATGACGGCGATGATGATGATGATGACGAAAGAGTGAAGAGTCAGCGAGGCCCCGTCCGGAAACAATGCGGAACAATCATGCCGGAAATGAGCCCATGGGAGCCAGGCACAATGGTTGGTTGTCGGCAAGTGACGATGAAGGACCACCGGAAAATGCAAGTCAAATGCCGCGGGGTGGACCCCAGAGCGCACCTCGTAAGATGCACATGCGGTCGAATGTCAGGATACTTGAGAGGATGAGGGGCAAAAGCCGCGCCCGAGATCCGTACATATCTGAAATCCTAGAACACAACGTTCCTTATAAGAACTTTGGCGGTGAATGGAAGGGGTTCATTGAAGCTTGGTCAAGAATGGAGGGTTTCGGCCACGGAAGATGAAGAATTCGTAAACGTTATTGGATCTTTTTCTTCTTTCCCAGAACGGATGGCATAACAACCGTAAGGGTCGCGGTAGGGCCGCTCGGCGCGGCGAGTGCACACAATCACTAAAAGGGTTATCGATACGAACGTCTCCCCGGTGGCCTTCATACCTATGAATCCACATGACGCCTTCCTAATTGCTCCGGTGCCGACAATGGACCGGGTGCTCCTTATTTGGACACGAGATCTATCGGCTGCTACCTCAAACTCCGAAGAGGAACGTTGCCTATCCTTCACTTGTGGCTGCCCTACTTGCAAGGTTGAAAGAAAAAGGATATACGATGAGATGGAGGCGATAGCCATAACTGCTGTGGGCCATCCAAGGGATGAGATCGAAAAGCCGTCGAGTCAGATAATAGCGACTCTTGTTGCATGATAACTATGAGCAAGGCCGGCCATGAGAGTGAATCGGAGGACGCCCTAGCTCTGTGGGCCATCCAAGGGGCAACAAAACAACCCCAAACCCAAAAGCACGTGACTGGGAAGCGGTTATAAGGGCCGCCCGGGGAAGGAGCCGGTACGGCTCGGCCCACCATTTGTCGCTAGACTCAGTCGAACCGGTGGCCAATAGCGAAAAGGGCTCCCCGTTGACCTTAGCGGCATTGAAGAAATCCGGTCAAGAGACGGCGTGAGGAAGTTAATCTGTTGACCCGCTCTGGGCGAGATCTTCCAAGGAAATCCCAAGGCGAGATAAGAAGGCCTGAGATCAAGCACCGAAAGAAGATCGCCGCCCCTATGCTAAGGCAGTGAAACTCCGGATCCCGAAAAAGAGGATCCGTGCTCACCCGGTTGAAGCAAACACGAGGCCAACATTTCCCTACGGTCTCTACTCACCTCGTCCTATCCCATGGTGAAGGCTGGAAGAAAGCACAGCTCGCACTCTCGTGCCTATTGATGCTACTCCCGATGATGTGAGTACGGCTAATTGGAAACATCCATTACGGGAATATAATCACTTTCACGAGATCTCGACCTCCCTCAATTTGGGGTGATCATAACGAGCCTCTCTTCATCACAGTCCGAGTTTGGATGAACGACGCCTCCCTCGGGTCTGGTTGATAATGGGTCAGGAATGAACATTCTTAGGCAAAGATCATGAGCTTGCTTGATATCAAGACTACGAGACTTGAAGCCTTCTTCCCTCACAGTCAAAGCTTACGACTCAACATCTCGGCAGTCCTCGGAGTTGCTACCTTGGACCTCTGGTTCGGACAAAAATTGATACTGTGGAATTCCGGGTTATCGACATCCCGATTACTTTTAATGCCTTATTGGGAAGACCTTGGCTGCACCAGGTCAAGGGGTCGCCTCAAGCCTCCACCGGTGTGTGAAATTCGTCTCGAATGGGGATCGACGACCATTTACGGGGATTTAGTCACTTTAGAGGGCACGGATACGGGCGGAATACCTATTACGGAAATCAAACATGACGAGGAAGGTCTCATGCTAACGGGCTTCACGGTCGAGCCTCCCAAAGCCCAAGTGTGCAACATAGATCGACGGTCACTCGGGATAAAATCCCACCGGTCTTGAAAATGATGAGAAAAATGAGCTATCTACTGGCCTCGATGCAGGGAAGCACCAACAAGGAACTCACAAACTCATCGAGGTGAAAGGATAGAATACTCGCCACGGCACAGGATATGAGGCCTCCTCGGTGGACAGCTGCGAAAGGAAAAAGATTTGAAGGCTGCCACGGGAAAGGTCCGGTCGACGACCCTAAATCTCTCCCCTTCGGTCCTAATTTGGTGACTACTTTGTAAAGGGTCCCACACAACCGGGAAACATCACAGAGCCCACTCCTACGGCGGGATGGCTAAAACTACGAGGATAGCCTCAACAAGTTTAGAGGAACCAAGGCTAACCCGGTCCGTAGAATGTTCTGGACCTACCCAAGATACACAGGGCTACCACTACCATGAAGAGTGAGTATACCTTCGGGCGTGCACGACACAGTGGAACAGGTTCGAGAAGCTCACAACCACTATTCCTACTGCCCAGGAAGATCCGAAACCCGAATTCGAAATTGACAGTGCCAAAAGCTAAGGCCACGGAATTTCCCTCGAGATGATTGGGATGGTGCGGTTATGCGGCAATTGTTCGAAGAAGAGATACAGTGCCGGATCGATTGATCTCGGCTCGGTCAAGAGATGATAGCGGCAATTGAGAAAGGAAAACAAAAACGGCCACGGTTCCGAGTCATGAGGCCACCAATAGCAAAGCCGCTAAAAAATTGGGAAAACCTCTCGGGCCCGTCCGCGACCAAGGAAGAAATGATCACCAAGCTTGGATTGGTCCCCGATCCCTTTGTGTCAATCTAGGACAAGTCCTCCCAGTCTCTCTTTGTTAAGATCGAGTCTCTAGGGTCGTCCAGACGGCCTTACGCTGAAGACTACGAGTGCAGTAGCAAGTTGTATTCCACTTTCGTTTTCAATGAAATGACGAACCTTTACGAGTATCCCTTGATTGCCACTTTAACTAATGATGAATTAAAAAAAAAAAATTTAATAATAATTCATTAGATAAAAAAGCAGACACATTAAACGAAAAAAAAAAATCAAACAACAAAAAAAAATCTTTAAGCGGGTTGTCAGGAAGAGGAAAATCGAGCCCAAGGCTGCCGAAGAGATTTTGACAAGTGTGAATTTGGGAGCTGCGGAAGAGCCTAAAGAGACGCGAGATTGGCGATTTCTTCGAAGGAATCGGAAAGGATGCTCTGCAAAGTCCTACAAAATCCTCAATTCAAGGAAAGTTGCCCTCTTCATCAAAGAAAACATCATGTGCGAGATACGGGTTGCCGGCCGAAATCATCTCGAGATAATGGATCCCACTTCGAAGGGGAATGTGAAAAGCTGGGCGGAATTCCGAATAACCCGTCACAAGTCATCTCCCTACGGGCCCCCAAACCAACGGAGCCGTCGAGGCGGCAAACAAGACTCTGGAAAATATCATCCGGAAAATGGGCTGTCCAAGGCGAGAGATTGGCAGAAGTTACACTGGCACTGCGGGGCTCTGAGAACATCGATCGAACGGCAAGCGGGAAACACCTTTTGCCCTCACATACGGAATGGAAGCCGTACTCCCAATCGAGCTGGAAATACCCTCGCTCAGTATCTTGTTGGAAAGCCGGATCAACGAGGTCGAATGGCTCCAGTCGCCATGATGAATTGGCCCTACTAGACGAACGCCGGCGAAGGCCATGGAACACATCCGGCCTACCAAGGAAGAATGGCTAGAGCCTTCGACAAGAAAGTAAAGCATCGGGAGATCAGAAGGTGATCTCGTTTTGAAAGAAAAGCCCCGGTCCGTATCAACCCCCTCGGCAAATGGGAGCTGTATGGGTCGGGCCATATGTCGTCCAGGAAGATCTTCTCAGGAGGAGCCATGCAACTTGCAGACCTCGACGGGAATCCCTTTGTACACCCAGTGAATGGTGACAAGCTGCGCAGATACTACGCGTAAAAAAAAACAAAAAAAAAGAGAATGCTAAAAGAGTAATACCCAACCAGGTTGAAAAACCCGAAAAGGGCGGCCTAGGTAAAAAACGGGGTTGCACCAAAAAAAAAAAACAAAAAAAAACAAAAAAAACAAAAAAAAAAAAAAAAAAAAAAAAACAAAAAAAAAAAAAAAAAAAACAAAAAAAAAACAAAACAAAAAAAAAATCGGGTTGAACTACGAAGACTGAGCTCCTCAAAATGAGGGAACGTGGCGGCGGAAACGGTTCGGTCTAAAACACAAATAAAAGTCATACTTTGACATCAATACAATTGATCGAGACCATGAAAGCGTCTCGAAAAACTCTAAAGCAATTCAAATATTCATTACAAGTTAAAAGCTCTTTGATGAGTCTAAGCCCGATTCATTCCTACAGCCGGCAGCTGCTAAAAGAAAACTAAGATACATAATCAAACTAATGTGTACGCCATGACAAGAAAGGGATACTCGGAAACCTCAGTCACTCCAAGCCACTGTGCGGCCTCTCCCCTCTTCTTCCCCCTTCGAGTCTTCTTTTACGAACAGGAAAAATGTCGGTGTTTCTCCTACCAAGCTACGGTATAGGGACAGGATCTATCAAACCGGCCTCTGTCGGGGCCTTAGTAGCCCTAGCGTCATCTCTCATCTCCTGTAGCCTAGGCTGGTAGCATAGGAGCCCTACTCTCCTGTCTCTTCACGTAAGCCTCATAATCGGTCACATCGTCTCCACTCCTATCATGAGGGTTGGCCCTCGCCTCGGCCCTCCTCCTCTCGAAACAGTCGGGTCCTCCGCACCCACAATGGCCTCACGCCGTCTCAAAATAGCCACACGAGTCTCTCCTAAATTCCTCTCATACCAATCCAGGTACCCAGTGGTCGGGAACACCGGTCTCGGACCTTTGAGAATGACCCGAGGAGGAAAGGCATCATACCTCCATGCTCGGGAAAGAAATGGAAACACCGAGGGATCATCCACAGAACAGGAGCCACCACCCTGGTGGCTATATCATCAAAATCCCCCAAAGGAACCTGCTCCAGGCCAAACTGTCTCAGAACTAAAGCCGGAATATAGAAGCTGGACTGAGAAAGCCTCGGAAGCATGACCACATGAGATCCATCCTGAAGCACTCTGCGAGTCTCCACCCGCCAATGAGGCACCGACCATCGATATCTTCGGTGCGCGACCCGCCATCCAACGCTCCCACGAGCCACGATCATCAAAATCTACATCAACACCTCTCTGGCAAAAGTCCAAGGCACGATCATATCGAGAGGTTTCCCGAAGAACCCCCAAACGCTCCATCGGCCACGGGGTCAAGAGAAACGGGCTGCCCCGTGCATATACCGCCGTCTTCCGCAGCGACCTATCGAGAGCATGAAAAGTCTCCCCCAGAATCAAAGGAACGACATCTCTGCCCAGGCGACAGTGAACGAAAACATCTAGCAGAGATCGATGACAGATCCCAAAGGAATAGACCATGAACAGGGTGCCAAACATACAAAGTGCAAAGGCATCCCAATAGGCATCATCCACCAAGCCTAGGCCCCTAAATCATCGGGAAGACCGGAAATATCGAAATGATCGGGACCACGGATCATACCTTGCGCTTCCTCAGGGAAAGATGAAGGAGGACGCACAATCTGTCAACAAAGAAGCCCCTCGGGCAAAGGAACCGCTATCTCTTCCACCTCAGGACCTCCAAGCAAGGCCCGAAATTCTTCGACAGTCGGAACAATCTCGTTGAAGGAAAGGCAAAAGACATGCCTTCTAGTGTCCCAAAATGAGGAAGAAGCCCTCAAAAGCTCATAATCCGGAATCAATTCCTTGAGAGACCATAAGCACTTCACCTTGTACCTTTCTTCAAAGAAGGACCTCCTCTCATGCATAATCTCCCGGGACCAATCCTTGAACTTGTTGAAGAATGACATTTGGGATTCTTGGGACAATTTTGATGGAGCTTTTCTAAAGTTTTCCATGGTTTTTCTCTCTTTCTCCCCGAAAATGGCTGTTTGGACTGGAGGTTGAAGAGGATATTTGAATTTGAAATAAAGTGAGACCAGATCTGAAGCAAAATTAAAGGACAATGTCAGATGCAGTCCCCATCCGCGCGGATAGGTTTGTTTTCCATCAGAAAAATCTGCAACAGTCCAAGCTGCTACACCAAAAGAGGGATATTCCGTCCCGGTTGCTCGAAACCTGTTGTAAGTGCTCCAATTTTGAGTTTGTTAGTCTTTTCGTTAGAAAATTAACGGAAGTCATAACATTACTAACATTTCTAACATTTCTAACATTTCTAACCAACCAAGGGTAGATTAGGGTTTGCCATTTAAAGATAAACCAAGAAAAGAATCTCAAAAAGCAAAAGAAATTGGAAAAATCCGAATTAGGCAAGTTGAAAAACAAACTGCTGGAATTTTCTGTTTATATTCCTCCTGTCCAAAAGCCAGCACTGTAGCAGATGAACAGTGCACGCCAACGATCATATCCGCGCGGACATGTTTGCTTCTCACAGGGGCCTATAAATTGAACCCTCCTCTCTCAGTTTACACAACACAATTTGATCACAGCAACGAACCTCTGGCGAAATATAGAGAGAAAACAGTGAGAATTCTTCAAGAATTGTCACCATTTTCTCTCCAATCTTTCCCAACTCACACTCATCCACTCACTCTCATATTTAAGCCCTAAACACTCATACACTCAAGCCAAAAACTCAAGAACACAAGGAAGATAGGTATAACCTCCCTCCCCTTACCCTAAAATTCATCCATGCATGCATTTTCAAACTACAAGATGTAGTTTCTTCATCTTCTTGTCTTAGATCTAAGAAGATCACCATGGAAGTCCATCTCCATGGATGATCTTCTACAAAGATCAACATTATTTTCAAAGTATTCTTGCTTTCTTACTTGCAAATGCATTTTCAAAACCCTAAAAACCATTTTCAAGCATCAAATCTTGATTTCAAAGGATAAAATTCCCCTTCCCAAGCAAATGAAGTGCTTAGTCCTAATGTACCCCAAGGATGGTTTGATATAGTTGATTCACCACTAAAATGTCAAGTGATCACTAATCAAGACCTAGGGAAATGGGGACAAGCATGGATGCAAAACCCCCTTTAAAATCATATTTTCTTTCTTGAGAAGTTGCTGTCCAGTAGCAATTTTCTCAGACCACAGTCCATGGTCTAATTTTTTGGACACAGATAAACTTGGAATTTGGTGTTGACTACAAAATACTTTTTGTAGCCAACATCCAGAGCTTTCCAGACATATTTTTACCTTATTTTTTGGGTGAGTAAAACTCCTCTTTTAAAATTTTCTTTCAGAGGCTAGTTCATCAGCTTCTGGAAATCCAGATTTCACATCTGAGATTTAAAGAAGGTTTTGACCCCTCAAATATTCTCCAAAATGGGAAATTCTTTAGTAGAAATCTTATTTAAGGTATTCTAAGTATTTTTCATTCTCGGACTTTTCCCAGATTCTGAGTCTTTAAAGCCTTCAAGTCCATTTCAAAGTCAAGGGTCAACTGCCTTTTGCCTTCTGGCAGAACTGAGTTTCAACTTCCAAAAATCTTTTGAGCCCCAAATCTCAACCCAAAAATCACCCAAAAAATCATGGGATCAGTTTAAAGTCTTAAAAAGAGTTCCCAATTTTTACTTCCCTCAGTTTCAAATTATTTTGGCCAAAACACACACACACACACACACACACACAACAAAGGATTTCAAATGTTTGGAAGACTCGTTTTACGAGGCGTTCCGGGTGAACACTAACGTTCTTCCCGGCGCGTAACGTGACCTCCGAACTCAAATCTCTGATCTCGGGCATTTTTCAAAGTTTTGGCCCTTAAAACAAAAATGGTGTGGCGACTCCGTTTGATTTTCAAAAAAAAATCGGGTACATCACAGTGGCGACTCCGCTGGGGACTAACAAGTTTTATCTTTTCAAAAAAAAAAAGAAAAATAAAAACTTTTGAGGGTCAAGCTTCCGTCTCAACATTTGAAAATCCTTTGTTTGTGTGTGTTGATTTTTGCACAGTTTTCGTGTTTGTTTTTGGCCGCCTCGGGAAAAGTCAAAATATTGACTGTCGGAAATAAAGTCCCTAATCGTCGGAATTTTTGTGTTTATGTGCTTATTTGCTCATTTCATTTCAAAAAAAAAATAAATAAAAAAAATTTTCAAAAAAAAAACTTTAAAAAAAAAATCATGCATCATGCCTTTTAAGACACATAAAAAAAATATTTCTATTTTACTCAGAAAAAGAAGATAGACTGCTTGCACACTACGCGCACGTTGACCAGATACATTTTGCACTTAGGCTACGTCCTTAACCCGGGAAATCCTTGTCGCGGTCCGTTTGGTCTTATTACGCCTCTCGGATGAGCACGGGACTACCCAAACATCCCATGGAGCCTCGTGGTCGACCATGCACTTGTCCGTGACACACTTTGTCCGAGACCTGGTTGGTTTTTAGTCCGGCTCCGTGTCATGCCCCCGTCGGTGTATAGACCTTTCCTTTCAAGCCTTTGTCGGCATACCGACTCAATATCTTTCGGGTCCCTAATCGGTCGGAGTCATGCCGGTTTTCCGCCGCGAGCACTTTGACCAAGATATTGACCGGCGCCTTGACTTAGACTACGGCGGCACAAATTATACATTGACTCCCAGCATGACACCGAAGTCATCAAGGATTAACGATTATTCCATGCCTAATTACGGCTTAACTGACGACAAGTCAAGATCAATTATGGACGCTCATCGGTCCAAAATCATGCCGACTTTTTGTCGAGCCCTCGTACATGATCTTGACTTTGACGTCAGCTTTGTCCGTAATTTACATTGAACGCTCGTTAAGACTCGATTACCGCCGGTGGGCAGGATCGTTTCTTTTCGGTCGGTGGGACCCGCTTGCCCTATAGGACCCTCGCCGGGGTTGTCCGCCTGGGAAGTCGAAATACAGTGTGAAATACGAGGGGCTTATAGACGTAGTGATGGGGCCCACCGATCCAGATCCAGTAGTTTGCGAAAAAGAAGAGCAATCTTTTCCAACCGATTAGGTTAATAAAATACGTTTTAAGTAAACAAGAACAAATAATCGCATATTGCATGAGCCCGTGAGCCCAAACACCAAGCTGTTCCAGCTTTCCGAGTCTGAACCACACCCTTTTGTGCCTTCCACACCGATGCAAAGTTTGGATCGAGACCCTGGTCACCGTTTGTTCATCTCGGTAATTCCCGAAGTCGAGATACTTCGTCGGTTTCCTCCTTCGCTTCAAGTTCAAAGTTTGAATGGCCAACTCGTAGGAGAACGGTGGGGACGTACAACTCCGCACCACGAAAATCCGCAAAATGCCGAACGGTGGAATCGGATGGCTCAGATCGATCCGGTTATTGGAAAGTGTCGTAACCCAGGGGATAACAATTGTTCGCCACCCTAATGGAACCTTTACGATTGATGCGGAGATTGGAGCGAATTACCCTCCTGGACATGCCAACTACCATCAAATGCCCTGTTCCTTTGAGTGTGGAACTACTAATGGGCCAAGCATCTGACCTATCACTCAGCTGCCTCTGGCCGCATCGTATCGATCTTGGTCAAGCTTCCCCCGGCGCCTCTCGAGTTTTCACCTTTGGGTTTCAATCGATACGTTTACCTTACGCCTGACTTGGAATGGGCCGGTTCGCTGCTCCAAAACCTCGCGGCGGGCCTTAAACGGCCAATTGGGTGGTCAAGATTGCCATCCACAACATCTCGGCCCACTACGGCTCGATACTCCTCAACAGTCCGATCTAGGTCAACCTGCCCCGGTGCCTCTCGGGCCTCACCACCGTGATTGAATCGGTTGGCTTTCGCCCCACAATGCTTGGAAGGGGTCGGTTCACTCACTTCACAACATCGGTCCGGCTCGGATCATCATCCCGGGAATGGGACAGTTCACTTCTCGTGCTCCATGGTTCACTGGAGAGGGCCGGCTTGCTTCCTCCAATTCTCGAAGCACACTTG